>JAOYSI010001333.1:19480-40784 GCA_025775065.1 Hiodon alosoides
TGATCCTGCGTCCGATCCAACTGATTCTCTGCTTCTGCTGGTGATCCTGCGTCCGATCCAACTGATTCTCTGCTTCTGCTGGTGATCCTGCGTCCGATCCAACTGATTCTCTGCTTCTTTCAACCTGTGCTTCTTCAGTTACCAGCGATTCTCCGGATTCTGACCACATCTCCATCTACTGGTAAACAGCTTTGAAAGACCAGGCACAATACTGTTGCTTACCACTTGCCATTTACTATATCAAGTGCTTAATATGTGCTTCAGGGCTCAGCACTGACACCTTTAGGCTTTCCCTTTCAGTTATGGAAATCAATCATATTTTTAATAATAATAATAATAATAATAATAATAATAATAATAGTGGGGAGCACAGTATGTGACACACATATCTTTTATTTTATTTAGAGTGAACACACGTTGACAGAAAAAAAAGAATAAAGGAAACAAGCAAATTCAAGACATTTTTAGTGAGAAAATAAAATGTCAATTCACATTTCTTTAATGTCGCTCCACAGCCATTCTTGCGAGTGTGTCCACCAGAAAAAGTGTCGCTTCGCTTCCCCCTAGCAGTGCCGTGCCGCTCATGCGCGTCCTGGACTTTAGACAGTTATGTTCCCAGTGCTGACTTCTCCTACGTCACTCAAATGTTTACTCCCCAAAGTCTGTGTAGGTTTAGGTAATGAGGGCGCTCGGCGCCGCGCTGCAAGGCTGGAGATTCTGATACGCTCCCTGAATCTAACTGCATCCCTGCTATCTTGCTTGCCCGAGTCCCGCTTGATGCCTCCGTGCACCACCGAGCTTGTGAGATTATTAGACAAGGAACAGGAAAACAAATAGAAAAGGGAGGGAATAACACAGAATAAAATAAAACAGAGAAAACAAACTGAGAAACAAGTCCAACATTCAATCACTTGTGAGGGTACTTTTTCCCTGTTGGTCACAGCTGCGTTGACTCGTGGTCAGGCTGAACTGCTGGGAAGGCTGGGAAGACCAGGGCACGCTTCATTACACGTACGATAGGACGTATCATGGCCTTCAGTGATTCGCTTGCTGCTGGAGAGGCTGAAGTACCTCCGAGTTAATCACATTTGCCAGTGTCACGTTTTCCCCCACTGTTGACCTTTAACGCCTTGGCTCTGTCCTGACAGTTAAAATTATCCTGAGAGACACTTTCCCTTTAATGCCAGCTGCAGCCCTGGGCTTCTTTGATAGTTTGGAAAGATGGAAGAGATGCAATTTGATTTGCTGTCTGGAATTTTACACTGGGATTCAGGGAGGAAACGTAGGGTATCAGTGAATCAATCAAATTTGAATATTTATAGCACATTTGCACGTTGATACTGATCCACAGTCAGCAATCATGTCAAAATGCCTCTTAATAGGTGTGGTCAGTGTAACCAAACCTTGTGCACAATAGTTCCCTGACCTGGGTCCTTCAAACTGCTGCTTACAACTCTCCTGACAAGCGATGCAATTATGATGCTCAAACTCAGCTTGAAGCCTCACTACATCAGCAAAGCAGACTCCACACCAGTATTATTTAACCCACATGTACTCACATGCAGGAATCTGTCACATTCAGACGCCTACACACACACAAAACAGGCAATGCTGACTCCGTCGGTAAAATCCACTCAGAAAAGCTGTAATTTCGGCACATTTGTGGCCACCCACAGGGAGCAGGGCCCATCCTTTGAAAGTCTGTCGGCAAAGCCCTATGATAAGGCGGCACATTGCTCCCCTCCACGGTGGATAAGGCACTGCGGCTTTCGATAGGCTCTGTGCACAAGACACGATTGGGCGCCGTTCCAACTTCAATTGTGATCAAATTTGTTTGCGAACAGTCAACATGACGACGACCGTAAATCGTTTCAAGTACCAATGTCGGTAACACGGCTCCAATGTTGTGTGCCAGAGTGCTTTGATTCTTCTCAACGCAACACTCTTAGGTTTTCATTCATTGTAACTTGAATCCTCTAACCAGTTTCTGGGGACCAAATCCCATGTTCTCTGATGTACTATTCACTACAATGGAACAATAAAAATTTCAGTAGCGTACCTAACTAGGCTGACTTGTATATTACAGAAAATTATTATAAAGTGTGAAATTTGCAAGCAGTCTGACAACCAGACTCCAAGTATGCTAAATATGCAGGAACGTGGCAGTGAGAATCGGAACTTTCTGTTATCTCATTGTTATATTATGCCAGACTCTCAAGCTGTCAGGTTTCTCTCTCATGTTCATTGACCCGTAACTGGTTGCCCTCATTCGGACCTCTACTTTGTAACTCTCTACAGTACACTGATTCAGAAATGTTCATGTTAGTCATTACATTAGCTTCTGGATCTCACTGTTAGTGCTAGCACTGTTAGCGCTAGCACTGCTAAAACAGTAATGATGTGACCAGCTAGTTAGCTAATGGATTAGGCAATATAGCTGACATTCTAACTACTGCTACTGAATACTCAGCTTCAAAGCTGTCGATGTGGCTGTGCAGGTGCTAATTAAACCCCTTCTCTTTCTTGCTTGTAGGAGCCACAGATCTCAATTGCAAATTCCTGCGTACATACATGTTCACGTTTATTTGGCACAATATCTACAGGCACAGTGTGTAGAATGCCATGGTTGTCAAGTAGCTGTCATTGGTAACTACCCAGATAAACCAAACCTGACTGGAAAGTCCTATGGCAAGTGAAACCCACACTGGGAGTTTGTAATCCTGCCTTGCGTACTCCTCCAATAAACCTTGAGAATGTGCTGAACCCCGGGATCCTCTTCCGCACTCAACAGACCTGACAGGATCAGCGCCACCCTGTCAATGAGCAGTTTCCTATGAGTCAGAATAACTCTTGAGTGCATTGTCACAACAGAGGTAAATAAAGATTTTCCAGATTTCCCAGATTACTGACCCATGCAGTCAGATGAAGGGAACGTTGCCGTTTGATTGTTTTCCTTTTGAAGTTACATGAGAAATCATCGCCGACAGCTGTCAGCGCGGGACAAGGCAGAGAATCAGGTGAGGGGAATGTATCGTTGGAAACCAACTGCGGCTCTGGTCAGAGAACAGCGAAAGCCTGGCTGGAGGAGATGTGGGGATGGGATGGCAGGAGAAACGCTTTAATCATCGACGGCTCTTCTGGGTTAACGAATCAAAGGGGCTACAGATGGACCGGGATGGGCCGCTCCATTGGGAGAAGAGATGGACACACAGAGCGGTACCGAAGAAGATGTGGGCGATTACCTTCTCTTTCATGTCCCCAGTGGCCTGTCGTCGAGGACCGTACAAAGAGAAAATTGCAGGACTCAGCATCCTCCATAGGTGATATTTGGGGCCATTTTAAAAAATATCATTCCAACACCCTTCGTTTCATCTTCTGGGTATGCTGTTTTACAAGCAGAAAAAACATCATTACAGCCACATGATGGATGATGTATGTGAGGATTTATTTCATTTCCCACATTACACATATTTTAATATTTTCTTGTTTTTCATGTGTAATTCCCTGAAACAATATTATTTCTCAAGGAAAATCACTCAACATCATTGCTTGAATTTTAGTTCCCACTTCGGCCCCTTTCAGATTCCTTTGTTCTTTCATTTTTTGGAAAACAACTTATTTACTGAGAAAAACACACTGCTCCATCCTGTCGCATGATACTATGTAGTATGTTTGTTCTTTTAGTCACGGAGGTATGCTGGAATATGCGAAATCTGGAAAAACCGTTCTCAGGACTGATTAGCTGGGAAAGAGAAAAGGCCTGCGTCTGTTGGAGCCTTTTTAAATTAACGTTAACCCTGCACTTTATTTATTTATTCTGGGTCAGGAACACACAGCTCTAGGATTTTTGTGCTGAATGAATTACATTTTTTTTTTGAGGAAAAAGGACAAATCCCATTTACTTAATCCAGGGATAGCCCTTTCGGTGGATTTTGATTTTTTAAAAGCAGACCTCCCACACATTTTCCTTGTGATCGCAGTGTCATTCCATTTGGTTTTGAAGCACCTGATTCTGCAGGGGACCACGCATTCCACCTTCAGCTGTCCCACAGTGTGAAAAGGCCACTTTCATCGTCAGACCGTGTTTTGTACTCGCACATCACAGACCTGAGAACAAGATGACAAGTCTGAAAGGGTTCACAGGAACAGGAGTTAAATTGCATCTTCCGCTGTGACTTTTTCAGTTTGTTCATCGATCTCCAAAATCTCATCAGAGTAAAGTTACCCTGATGTTGTGCCTACAGGGCATTTCAAATTTATTTCTCGATTGGGTAGAATTTTGGAAGTGCAACAAGATGCCTGTGGGTAGCCCCCAGGCTACTTGTCAATCAGACGCTGGTTGTGGGTGTGTCCCCATGGGCTGCTTACCATAGGAAGATGAAGAGCAGAACTTAGTTCTGTCTTAGCCCAATCATTCAGTTTACCTTTGTGTCACAAGACTGTTGACAACATGCATTGTCAATAATGTAAGTCATATCTAAAAGGCTATACTATGATTTAGAGGACAAACAAGTTTTCAAACCTGAATCATGGGAGCTAATTGTTTACAGGGAAATGTCTTACACATTCCCTTCCGGCACAAATTTTATGCATGCAGTTTGGCATTCACAGAAGAAAAACCTATAAAACTTTAAAAAGCCAGTTATGAAATAGAATATAAACAGTGTTTGATAATTAGAGAGAGGGGAGGAATCCTATGAGTTTTAGAATGGTATATTCTAATTTATTGGCTACCTGATGCTAAGTATGCAGTCTCTGTGTCTGGAGACACAACTGATACCAATTCTAGAACTGAAAAAATAGAATAAAACAAAGATTTAAAAGGAATGGCTCCTTAGCAGATGACTATTTCAGAGACCATTTGAAAACTGTTGTCCCATTAACAAAAGGGATCTGAGTACTCCTGCACGCTCGACTAAGATCCAGACCTTGGATTGGTTCAAATCTAGATGATGTCACTACTGCCTGTGATGGGTATCGCTGCTGCTGGCTGCATAGCCTGCAGTGTGTTAAATTACCAGTAGCTCATGGTTGAGTAGGTCAGAGGAGTCTGCATTTCCACGTTGTCTCTGGGTGAGGTTGTGGGTGTCCTCACGTGTGCTCCTACTTCTCTCTTTCTCGCCGGTCCTGCAAGTCTTCCGTTTTTTTCCTGACTAAACTTGGACCCTTTAATGCAAATTCGTTTGGGCATTACCCTTGAGCCTTGGAGATGACAGTCGACTAAGGTGCATTCTGCATGGCCAAACTCTCTTCTGCTCTAAATGACTAAATGTGAAGTCTGTTCTGTTTTAGAGGTAACGACCTGTATGCCATATTGCTAGTAACAGAGTGTTTAGAGCTTAGGTGGTTTTGAAACGATCATTTGAATGTTGAGGCCGCCCAACACCAACTCCGGTCACAACTGTGTCTAGTGCTTCAGGGTTGTTCTCCTCTCCCAAATGATAACGTGTGAGCTGTGATGATTGGCATGGAGCGCTTTTTCGAGCCTGATACCTAGCATTCAATGGGACAGCTGAACTATAGTTGCCATGCTAATGCTGCCGCGTTCACTAATTTGAACGATAAGACTCATCCATTTGAGTTAAACGTAACATGTCTCTGTGGAGACCACGGTTTTTCAGAATTATATCCTCCCACCTTCTCACGCACATCTTAGCCTGTATGGCATTCATTTTTTCCTGGCATGGGAGGTTCTTCAAAAACCTCATGAACTTTCTGCCTCTGTTTTATCTCTTTGCAGTGTCTAATCGCTTTAATATCTCATTCATTCTCTCAAAGATCTGACCCATATCTGTCTCCACGCCAACACCGAGCTTGAAGGGTCCGGGGCGTAGGTGTTCTGAAAGCCTGGCGACCAACAGGTGTTTTTGGACGATCTTTTGGCATTCGGTTTTTTAACTTTCTCCTTATGATTTATTGAAAGCTGATCTTTCAGAGGATGAAAGCAATTCATAGGGGTTACTTCCATTATGCTTCTGCAATGGCACTGATATTAATTCAGCACATAAGAATATGTAACCTTAGTGCACCGAACCAAAGTCAAAAAGCCATAGCAATACCCACAGAGGTCCAGTTGATCTTCAAAGTTCATTGTCATGTCCTTGTTGAAAGAGTGGAGTTCTTATTAAACCACCTTAAGTGTTCTTAGAGCTCTCCGACAGCGATAAGATCTAGCATTACTTTCCGGAAGAGACTCCACTGGGGCTAGACTGGCAAATTTCTATTGCACTCCTGATTCTTCAGGTTCAGAATCTGAAGGTTCATACATGTTGTTTACAATGTCCCACACTGACAATTATTCCCTCCATTCTGTCAGTCTCTGTGTCTTGTCTTTTCAGAAAAATTGATTGTGACAGTTTGTGATGCGTTTCAGTAACTGAATACAAATCGGCCCACAAAATGCAGAAATGCCACAAGGTGCACCCCAAAGTATGTTTTCTAGAGATTGCTGAAATATTTTTGTCTTTTCACTAAACCATTGGAGGCTGCATGATAAGTTGTGGACTTGACACGTTTGACTCTCTGGATACCAGCTGCCGCCCATTATCAGAACCGACTACTTGAGGGAAACCCAAAGTGTCAAACATGCTTCTCAGAGCTTGTTGGAGCAGCAGTGGTGTTCCATTAAGAATATGCATCAATGACAAATAAGAGTCTTTCCCCCCTGCAATTTGGAAGTAATGTGGCTTTCTCAGAGTTTGAGAAGCGTAAGCTAGCATCTTTTGGGATTTCTCAGCTCCTACCCAATAAGCTGAAGTCTGGTAAGCAAATACATTATTACTGTAGTGTCTTTGATTGGTCAAAGGCTGCTTGACAGCTAAGCGACTACTGCCGTGTTTTGTTTTTTGTCAGGTTTTCATAGAGCGGGCCGGTTTCCCATGAATTTCCCCAGAGACAATCGAGCTAAAAATGCTTTCAGCCCTGTGGAACGGGCAAATTCACCGTTGCCTTTGTTTATTCCTTTAATTGGAAGCAACTCATCTTAGTCAATTTTTTCCCCCCTAGTGAGTAACGCTGGGCTGACCGAAGGCACATTTGTCCAGATTCACTCTAATGTCTTGCTTTTGCAATATGCTCAACACCTGTTCGGAATTACTCAGTTTCTTTCTGAATCTTTCCTGCAACGTTTTTTATTCATGTGTGAATCTTTCCAGCTACTTGTTCACTCATTGTGAATACATTATAAAAAATTATTTACGTCTTTGGTGTGCATCCAACAGAAGTAATGTTGCTCGTGTGTTAAATAGCTTTCTTTAAAATGCTTTTTTTATCCCTTCAATCTCTATCATGGTCCTCAAGGAATTTTTTTTCAGTTGTTTTGTTTTTCAATAGCTGGATTGGATTTTAGTTCATCAAGGCAGATTATTGTCATCGGTCATGAGCATGCTTCCTCTAATTACGCTGATTATGTTGCTTTTCACACTGACGAAGCAAAGAAGCGAAGTTGACTGAGGGTGGGCTTTGCATGCATTGGTATTTATAATGCATTTAGTGGAAACTACAAGATAAATATGAGGGGAGATCGGTCTTGTCTTTGACGCGGAAACATTTTCACATTTTGTTCCATGATAAATGCCCACATCTGCCTATCGCCAAATGTGTTGCAATTTGTAGTGCCCGTTTTAAAATATATCATATAAAACAAAAATTTGAATGATCCAGTTCACCCGTTTTTGATTTTTGAAATTGTCCCCGGAATGCCAGTTTTTCCAAAACAATCCTAGATTTTAATCATTACAAAGAGACACAGAGAACTTAAAAGTAAAAGAAAGTATGTTTATAAAAGTAAATGTGACACTTTACTCATGTGATCTGTTGCATAGATGTATTTTATTGATATACTGCTAATCTTTTTCATTCCATGTTATCTTGATTCCAGCTTATTCCTGGTTAATTGTCAGAAAGTTATTTTGTCCAGCAGCCTTAAACTTAAAATTTTTTTAATTGTTATAGCGCTATTGTCTTTATAAAATTGAACAAAATATAAATTTTTTGATCATTGATTACAAATTCACAGTTTTTGTTTAGTTTAAATGCATAAACTTCTGGTCATAAAAGGTCCAAAATCAATCACTATTTGTTGGCCATATAACTTTCAATAGCAATATTTTGTTAAGATTCACCATCTATTTTACCACATATTTTAAATATGTCTTCCCTCAAATCTAAACGAGCCTGGACTCGGTCTTGATCGAAAACAACTCTAAGTCCATCTCTAAGTCATTGTGAAAAAATTAGAACCAACAGGCTTCATTCCCCCATCTCCCCCCCCCCCTCCAGTTTCCATCAATCACAAAATCGTTACTTCTGTAATGATGAAATGTAAATTGTGGACATTTTCACCTCCCCTCCAGGAGACAGCGGGACATCGAGATTGAAGAGGGGCTCCTTCGCTCTCTGATATTGAACCATGGCACGACAATCGCGTATCTCGGCTCCAGAGGCGTTTTTGAAGGCGTCTGTTTTAGGTCACAGGGCTCGTCAGAGAGCCAGTCAGTAATTACAGCGGACAGATTTGGCGACATGGAGCCAACCACCTGTTTCCATTCCCAAACTTAAATGTTTGGTGAAGTTAGAAATCTCAGTCTGCTGTGATATCGCCAGTGCAGTCATTTTTTAGAAAATATAAGATATTATTTTGTGATTGTGATTTTAGACAATTATATCTAATTGAGCAAACGTGGATGGTTGCATTCAGTATTGTAAATTCAGCTTTCAGAGAGCCAGAATTGTATGAACCGAATTACTAATTTAGTTATCAATGTGTCCGGTGAAGGTACAACATTTTTTCCTTTTGTTCTTATTTTCAAATTAAATATTAAAGATTTCAGTGCCTCAGCCCTTCTAATACGAAGTTCCAGAAAGATATTATATAAACTATTTTATTTCTTTTGTCTGTTAATCTTTAATATAAAAAAATATAATCAGAGATGTTTCCTTCCAGCCCTCCCTGAAATCCATGATTGTTTCATTTCCTGGTTTGCCCGCCGTGATGCCTGACCCCATGCTAACGGCTCAGAGGGCCTCTCGTTATGAAAGATGAATCCAGCTCATTCTAGCCTCTGAGCTTTGATAAATAATTTTATAGAATGTAATTTGCCCCTGAGCCGCAATTTTCTGCAGACACAAATGACACGGCTGCCGTACGGCTGGAACAGATGCTTCGATTGTAACAGATGCTGGAAAATTTTGGCCAATCATCCGACTGTGCTGTTTACTCTTTCCAGAGCCCCCTCCCACCAGAAAACCCCTCTCTGATCAGATAAAGCTGTCACATGCTCTTTGACAGCCCCGTTTTATCACAGCTCCATCTCGTGTCGCGGTGCTCTCCAGTGAATGTTGAAACTGGAACCCATGACATTGTCCTGGAGTGACTTTGGTGAAATGAACCAGCCTTTTTATTCAGTCTCTTTGTGTGGGCGCCCAGAATGATGCATGACTCAAGTAGAATCTTAGTTACCAATTCACGTTTCATTGCAGGCTATTTCTGACCATGTCAGATTTTCAGTGTGTTTATTCGCTTATTTATTACCATTATTTACCAATCGGGAAAAAATACTTGGAAGGAGGACGTACACAGTTTCTGGGCTGAGTGAGTTCACCTGTCCCATAGTCAAATAATGCTCTAGCATGGTATGTCTCATACATATTTAGAGGTCCAATGGTTAAACTGGCAACTACTTTAAAAACCTATAAATTTAGAGAGTTAAATCTCATGAAAACACAGTGATGCACTGTTTGACCGTTTGGCAGGAGTTATTTAAATCCTCAGAGGCTGAATTGTCACTTAAAAAACATCCAAGGGATGCACCTCGGTCCAGGCCATTCAGCAGTGGATGAGCGGTCAGCCCTGCGCCCGCCTCCCGTCATGCCCTGTTCCCCGAAGCATGCCTGCCGGCGCAGTGAAGTTTCTTTTCAGAGTCAGAGAAATCAGAACATCATTACGAGATCAAGAGGCATGCCACGTTTTTTGGATTCTTTCAGTCTCCACTTCTTGGATGGCTAGAAGGGTTGACAATGTAAATTTGAAAGTCCTTTGTGACGGTGGCTTTTGTTCCTGGAACTCCTTTGAACAAACTCAAAAAATGGAAAGAAATATAACTAAATACGCAATGAAATAAATAACGCCATTTGAGAAGTTTAACCCTGAGAAAGTTTGTTTATTTTTTACTAGATGTTGTCCTCTTAACAGATTTTTCCGTGTAGAACATTTTGTCTGTGCTATTCTACATCGCTCAGGAGAGCTGTGAGTGTAAAATAATGAAAATGTCAGTTCTGAATGGCAATCATGCAGTTAAAAAGGTGCGTTAACGGAAAAATTGAAAATAACATGAGCATTGTACTGCTCCAACGAGATTGGCGGCCTGTTGTCCCATCGTTGTCGTAAAAGCAGCCGTGCCCGGTGACATCCCTCGCACAAAGAACAGATTCAGAGGACACGCCGGAGATTCAGTCACTGCTGTGCCATCTAGGTGTATTGATTCCTCCCTGGCAGATAATAGTCATGCGTGAAGATCGTTACAGTGCATGCACGTCTGAGTGTGTATTGATTGCGGTAATTGAGCACTGAGATTTACTGCATAACAGCTACATCAGGGGACCTCACAAGGCTTTTTATGGTGTGGATATCAGTTACCATAATGGGGATGAAAATAAATATCCACATATCATCAGGGGGTTACCTTCACCCTTTTTAATAGCCAGTCTTGTTCTGCTGAATCGTGTTTAGGTGATGATGAGGAGGATGACAGTGGGGCTGATGAAGATTCCTTTTCACCTTTGTCCGCTGTTAATACCCTCTCAAAATTTGTCTGATTTCCAACCCTTCTACAATCGTTCCTGTCGTAACTTCACCATCTATTTACCTATTTACTCTCAACCTTTTTCCAAAAAAAACAATGAAACCAAAGGAATGCAGTCTGATTTGGTAAATACTGGTCAAAAAGATCAACCTCACAGAAAGAATTGACGAGAGTGGACAGGCTCGGAGAGAACAGGGGAAAATGAATGGGTTGGAAATTCCAGTTCAGGCTGCCAGTAGACCCTGGTACACGTAAATGTCCGAGGACATTTATTTTTTTCTGTGGCAAGGAGCTTACTACCGCCCAACAAGCACCATCTTTGATTGGACGGACTTATTAATGGTGTCACCCTCAATTAGTCTGACTATTCCACATCTCTTCAAAGAACAAAAAAAATTCAATTCCCTCGGAGACCCTAATCATGTCTACAAAAATAAGCTCTTAACACAAGCATGATTACGGCCCCAGCAACAAGCATTATGGATTCCTGGCCAGCCACCCATGGTAACGTTTCTCTTAGATTTGTCTCAATGAAGGTTAATGTCAGTGAGGAGACATTTTGTCTCCCCACTCCTTACTGCTGAAGCCCCATTACGCTAATGATAGCGAGGAAATAGAAAGGGCATCTGTGTAAATCCATCATTAGGAGCGTGTGTTTCCTCTCTGATTGGCTGAGGAAAGTTAATGCCAGACAAATGGGCGTAGCCTCCTGGAGACAGTGAAGAGATGATCAGGATAGCTGCTGTTGGGGCAACTGTAGAAGGGGCAAAGCTACTCAGAGGACGAGCCACAGCCCTAAAACTGTGATCAATTCAACAACCCTGCTCAGGCAGAATCAGCATCAGAACAGGGCTGCAGATTTTTGCCTGACCAGTACAAATCTTACCTTCTAAAAGTATCATTATATTATTATTATAAAAATATTATTATAAATAATCATTCTTGGCGTTTACATTACGGTCAGCTGCAGTCTTGTCTAAACGTAGGAAATACTGATACAACAACAGTAGCCAAATTTGATCTGTAATCCAGTATTGTTTAAAGTACCACCTTATGCTACAATTATAAATACAGAAAGCTCTCTTCTGCTTCGGTTTTAATTAATTATTATTTTTTTTTTAACAAATCATAGCCAGTTAATTAGGTTTCCCTTAGGTGGTCAGTAGTTTAGTTAATGTTGGGAAGGTTCCCAGGAACCTCATTCTAAACTACTTTGTCAGCCCCAGGGCTTTGCTACATTATGCCAGCTCTTCCCATTGTTTCTATCAATGAGCATGACTGGTATCATCAGGGCGTGATCACATGGTAACATCACGGTGTGATCACATGGTAACATCATGACGTGATCACATGGTAACATCATGACATGATCACATGGTAACATCACGGCGTGATCACATGGTAACATCACGGCGTGATCACATGGTAACATCATGGCGTGATCACACGGTAACATCATGGCGTGATCACATAGTAACATCATGGTGTGATCACATGGTAACATCATGGCGTAATCACATGGTAACATCACGGTGTGTTCACGCGATTACGTTACGGCATGATCATATGGTAACATCATCGCACGGGATTTAGAGATTTTTAGAGATTTAGAGCTTTCTGATAAATATTCAGATATTTAAAATATAAATGATGTATCAATAATGTAATTTATTTTATGTGAATAAATCTAACAGGATGTGCTGTAATATCTATATCTTTTTTTAATTAAACTTTTTAAAATTTAATTTTAATTTTTTAATTTTAATTTTAATTAAAATTTTAATGAATAAATATTTAAACTAATTAAACATTAAACCAATTCAATCTTAACATTCTTAATTAAACATGGCTTCAGTAGTATGACTGAGCTGAATAATTTGCTTTTATTAAGTTATCATGGAAAGCACCACTGCATGTCTCAATATTTCTCACCAGTGCACTGTCTAACGGGAATACGCCTTAGCTAGGTCGCTGTAACAAGTCCCCATCTACTCCAAGGGACGTAGAACTAGTTTGATGTGAGTGACTCAACTTTTGCCCGCCAGTATTCAATTACCAAACTGTGAAAACACGGGGAAATGTTTTTCTCATAATTTTTCTTTTTCAGTCAAGTTTTTAAATTGGCTCGAAAACGGTTGCACAGCGAAACCACGGCTCTGCTGTGTCATCATCAGGGTCCTCACACACGCCCACCTCCACCCCTTTAACCACCACACTGGCAGATTAACTGTCATACACTGTCCGACAGCTGTCTCACATGCATTATATAAATGCAAAACATTCACTAAACTGTTTTTTTGAGTGAGGGTTTGATTTTGGCTTTCATCGGAAAACCCATTACTGTGTAATTTCTCTTCCACTAATTAGTGCTTTTAAAATATAACTATAATTATGTCACCTTTTAATATTTTTTTAACCATTTTTTAGTGTGCAAAGGGGAGATGCCAGGAGCGAACATACAGCATTCAAAATTGTTCCAACAGAAGAGTTAAATAGCATTTAATGTAGTCGTTAGCGCGTTCCAAACTGCCGAGTAAGCTTGGTTTTAGGAGAGGTTAAAATGAATACACTAAAGGGCTCCATAGTCTAACAGGGTTTCAATACCGCTGACATTGCCAAGTTTAATAATAGCGTGACTGCTCAACGAAACGCCGATGGCCCTGATGTTTATGTATACATCTCATAGACCAGTGTTCCTGGACCATGCCTCTGGCATTATCTTGGTTTTTATTTTATTTTAATTGGTTTTTGGTTCTGGTTCACGGGCTCCAACCCCTGGGATTGCGCATAAGGAGAATGTGAAGACCAAGCTACTCCTCACTGCAGCTCTGCAAGGGGAGGTGAACCTACTCATAGCATGTGAGTAAATTCATCAATGCTGTCAGTAATGGCACCTTATGGAGTCCTTCACCGCCGGACCCATTTCCTCCTGATGTATATAATGAGGTCTTCCCTGCCACCAATTCATTTCTTTCAGTCATCCTGGCTTGCGACCAAATCTAACTTGCATACAAAGGTGGTGAGCACCAGAAGATGTTCTTCACTGTACAGCGGTGATGCCATACCCAGGTAGGGAACATGGATCATCAGCATGGCAGCCTCCGGCCCCCAGTGGCCTCTGATCCAAAGGTGAGGACTAGAAGAGTCATTGTCTCATAGATGTTTCCTCACTGGCTGATGCCTCATCAATCTATTGCAGCCGGCAGTCCAGGGAGGATCTTCAGTACCTGATCAATTCTTCTGTTGGATCATTATCCGACTTGTCAGCACAGCCGGTTCTGTGTCCCTAAGCTTGGCTGAGTTGTTTTTCACAGAGATGGTGCACGCCCTCGCCCTAGCCCAAATATTCCCCAGCTGAATGCATTTCACCCTCTCTGCAAAAGTTCATGCAGATGGAATTTTCTCTGGCTCCCCCCTCCCCAGGAATCGACTGGGAAGGCTGCCAGTGTGGTGAAGGAACAGTGGCGCTCTCCAGAGGTGCGATTAACCCAATTAGGGAAGCATCCCACCCTGCGATCAGAAACACAGCGAAAACATTGCTCGACTACCTGTGACAGAACTTCACGCCTTCATCGGGCCAGCTCTTCAGAATGAAAAGGGAATAGATGAATACACACAATAAGCAGTTTAATTAAATTAAAGGCCCCTGTTTCCCAGGCTGACACGTAACGGCACAGCTCTTTGCACTTTTAATTGAGTATAGAACGGGGTATCGAGCCAAGGTGTGTTTTGAATACAAAGAAACAGGAATCAATACAATTTGGGTTTAAATGTGAGGACCTTTTAGTAAAATGTGGCAGGCAGGAATTACATATACATATATATGTAATTACATATATGGGTACACATATATATATATATATATATATATATATATATATATATATAATACAGCCAAAAAATTCACAACACGTAACATATAACCTCTATTTCCTCTTAAATAACTAAATAATTCTGATATTTAACTTCTGACTTATTTAGGATTTTATGCCTGGATTTCTTCTTATCTACCAGTGACTGCGGTCGAGCAAGCCAGCCGTACCGTTCAAGCTGCGCCTCTGATGTCTTATCACAAGCTGACCCCCTGAAAGAAGCTCCCAGGACGCTCAGTGAGAAATCAAGTGTACCTAGTCTACTGTTCCTCCATTACTGCATTCACAAGCTGACCCCCTGAAAGAAGCTCCCAGGACGCTCAGTGAGAAACCAGTGTACCTAGTCAACTGTTCCTCCATTACTGTGTTCACAAGCTGATCCCCTGAAAGAAGCTCCCAGGACGCTCAGTGAGAAACCAGAGTACCTGGTCAACTGTTCCTCCATTACTGCGTTCACAAGCTGACCCCCTGAAAGAAGCTCCCAGGACGCTCAGTGAGAAACCAGAGTACCTGGTCAACTGTTCCTCCATTACTGCGTTCACAAGCTGACCCCCTGAAAGAAGCTCCCAGGACGCTCAGTGAGAAACCAGAATACCTGGTCAACTGTTCCTCCATTACTGCGTTCACAAGCTTACCCCCTGAAAGAAGCTCCCAGGACGCTCAGTGAGAAACCAGAATACCTGGTCAACTGTTCCTCCATTACTGCGTTCACAAGCTTCCATGCTGACAAACGTTGGTATGCAGCCTTCATTTTGCATGTTATGTGGTGTTATAAACATTGCGACACAACTGAACTGAAGGGTAAGGTAAAATAGCTCATTCGTACAGAGGGTTAAAACCCACAACCTTATCCTTGTAAAACTCACCGCTGTTCCGACTAGGGATGTTATGTCCTGATGTTATCTGTGTCTGTCAACTGTCCTCTCTGATACTAAAAAAAATATATATTTATGAACTAGTAGACGACTGGGGTGCTGGCTTTCTTTTGAATTAGATCAGTCAACTCATTTTAAGAATTTGAACCCAAAGTCCAGTTTTGAAAGTGCTGCATGACAATTCAGAATATCAATTACTCCTAATTAACTCTGGGTAAGAATGCTATTTCTAGTTTTCCGCTTGGCACACATATTAAATGAGAAGCTACTGTTATGCCTTAAAAAATAGGCCGAGCCCTGTTGCCCGCACACCAGCCGCGGTCATGGAAATGAAACACAGAAGAACTGTGCCATAGGATTTGTGAGACAATAATGAACCTTGCTTTAGATAAAAGCAGGCACGAGTCATTCCTATCCTTTTATGTTTTAGAGATACCTTTAAATTAATGACTTACACCTTAAATTAATGACTTACACCTTTACTCCCTTGACTTACCTTTTTACGTGACTTACACCAACTTTACGCCTCGAACACTAGCTCCTGATCAAAATGAAACCCACAGCCAGATATTTAAAAAAACAAACAAACAGGCTGACGAATGGAAAAATCTAACGATAGCCCGAGAAATTTTGTCAGTGCCATGATAACAAGGCCCAGAGAAACCGTTCCTGCACTTTGATAAAGGGGGGGCGTTACGAGCGCATAGGGGTTTCTGTGAAGTGGTCCTGGATTTGAGCATGCTGAGGACTCGAGTAGAGGAGTGAAAAGTTCTAAACATTCATTTTAGTGGCCAGCTCATGCCCGAGGCCCACATGATAGGATTCGCGTGTGTATGTGGAAATGTACAGAAGCATTCAGCAGCCCCCTTCGCCCTGACGTCCACAGCTTGAACGGTTGAGATCGCAAAGCTCCATACATGTCTTGTAATGCGACCTGTGAAATTGGAATTCAGGGATGACGGACGTTTTCATTCCAGAACGCTTCACAGTTTCGCAGACCGTTGTTCTAACAGCAAACAGTACGAGTTCATCATTTAGCGATGACAACACCAAAGGTCTCCGTGCTCCACTACCTTTTAATACGTTTTTGTCATATACCGACTGATAAAAATTCACCAAGACTTTGCTTGGTTTATTCATTTTCTGTAACTGCTCATATGATTCAGAGGCAGCTGGCCCGGAGCCTGGCCCTGCTGACACAGGGCTGGAGGAGGATAAGAGCTAGGAGGAGGGGGCATCAGGTCATTGCAGGACAGGATAACTGCAGACAGACATAGTCATACGAGGGGCCAGTTGGAGTTGCTAACACACGTAGCTTGCAATCCTTGGGAGACAGGGAAGTAACTCACGTGAACACAGCGAGATTTTGCCTCTTCAAACTCAGTCAATCACCTTGCCAACTCGCCTACTTAGCACTCAATGATTGTCTCTATGAAAAAATGAGAGGTAGATTTAAATGAGATGATGATCATTTCAGACCATTTATTTTTTCATTTCAGGAAAATAGTGGAGTGAGGGAAAAAAAAAACCAATTGCCTAAAAAAGAGGGCGAAAAGGGAAATGGGGGGGGGGTGCAAACCATGGATGGTTGGTTTCTAATGCATGTTATAATATGGATGTGTCACGGGCCGGAGTATCTTTGTCCTGAAGTCAACAAAGTGAGCTGTCTTTGTTAGAGTTTGGAGGAAACAGCCAAGCAATGCACCTTAAATCAAAATCCTAGTTGCTGAGCAGAGTTTTCTCCAAAGCGACATTTATCCCTGTGTGAGTCAAGATGAATCAGCAGAATTGAAGAATTTTAAAGAAGGAAAAATAGAAATAATGAAAAATTCAGTGAAAATATTTAAATGAAGCCATTTTCGTTAAAATGCATTGGCAGAGATATTCGGGCAGAGAGATGTTGAAAATTTTCATTTAATAAATTTATTTGATTTAAATCCATATAAATAACTCTAAGACATGTAGAAGGAAAAGCCATGATGCCCTCTACAGTATAGAATATAGACATGGAAAGGCTTGGCTCTCTGTTTTCTGCCCAGATTGCTTCAGTCAAAACAAGGACAGATCACGTTTTGATAACGTTTAGAACTGCAGCCTTGTAAATGCACTAAAATAATAAAAAAACCGTCAGCAACTATTCTCAGGTATTACTCCAGTGAAAAGGCCTCCCAGTCACAAAGTATTTTCAGCACTGTGATATGTAAATCTGCCTCCTGGCTAGTTTTTATTAATTTAGTGTTCTGCATTATGTATTTTCTTGAGTTTTATCCCGTATTGATTTCCTGGTTGCGGCTGAAAATCCCTTGTATTATAAATGAATCTGTTCGACAAATCATTCCGCAAAAAATGTTATTACGTCCACAGTCCAATGCACTCACCCCTGTACTTTTGATGTATTGTTCGATTCATAATAATCCATTGTCTATAGCGGCATTTATTAAACTTTGAAAACTTTGGCAGAAGCAGATAGCAAAGCTCCCCCCCACCGCTCTCCAGAGGTGCAATTAAGCTGTGGCTCTAAAGGGAAAATGCATGGCATGCAACTGAAACGTATCAGGCAAGCAGTGCTTAAGTTAGGGCAAGAATAACTACGTTTACTGAGGGAATGACATTTTCCATGAGAGATGCATGTTGCAGATAAATAAATAAAAAAAGAACAACCACCCCCCCGCCGCACTCCTCCCATCATCTACCATTCTATCCTCAGCAAGCATAGAAAAGGCTTCTGGAAAAATTTAAAATGTAGTCAAGAGGGTGAAAGAAGACACTGACAACTGATTATGACGGGACGAAATAAAAGCTTAGACAACCCAGTAACTTCACTTTAATACATAACTGTATTAAATAGCTTTTTCTTTTTATGAGCAGATGAAATAAAATACAAAAAAGAAAAGAAAAACAAAACACACCACCATATGCAATTGTATGAAATGCCATTAGCAGTTTGTCAAAGTCCAGCTTGTAACGTTCACTGCTGGTATTTCTTTTTTAAATACGTCCTCTGTGGTTTTCCTGGCGCATTTTAAAATACTATGCCACAATTACTGTTGTTTGTTTTCCATTTGGCATTTTGACTTCATCAACTGGAAGAAAATTTATTTTTTAAACTACTGCAGCTTCTATTATGGTAGAGCTGTTGTTGTACCATCAGCATATTCTTGGGGGTGTGACTGTCAATTAAATGTCGTAAGCCTAGAATTAATATTTCAGAAGCTTGAATTGGAAATCGCTGAGGTTTGTCAATATGCTTAGCTGATTCAATTTTATCAGATTTGCTTCGGTAAATTTTTTTTCTGAAAACATTCCCAGGCTTGGCAGCGGGGTGCATTACCGTGGTTACACTCATCCTCTGTCCTTTGTTGGAGTTCTTCCCAAACGTTCGACTGTGACACGAGACACCAGCGATGTCTATCACACCGCAGTCTTTGGAACCAGTGCTTATGCCGAAATGCCTCCCCCACCCAGACGATTACAGCGACATTACTCACCGAAATGGAATGTTCAGCTGAAACTTTGGGTTCAACGTGTCAAGTTCACGTGTCTAGGCTGCAGCCTGTAATGTTTCTTTTGTGCCTTTTGGTGTAATATAATCCCCAGGTGTCAGAGTGAGAGGCTCGGCAGAACGTTATGTATTTAATGTGGAACGGCGGATATTTATTCAGATTTATGACAGCACAAAGCTCTTGATATTCACACTTATTGTACCTTCCCGTTACGGTCTTGTAAATCGCCCTGGATATGAGCGTATGCTCAATGAATATTCAACGAGTTCTGTGCCAGGAAGGATTAATCAATGTTTGCCTTTCACAATTAACGGGCTACTGTTTCTGCTCTATTTTGCGTCACGTCATGGCACAAAGGAGGGGGAAAGACGCCAAAGGTGCCGAATATGAATCTTTGATAATGCGATTTTGGACAAACCCGATGACGCCTTGTGGAAGAGGTTCCAGGGACAAAAGATTGCAAACCAGCACAGAGAAGCCACACTTGCCTTCCATCGTACAACACGCAGTGGTTGTTTCCTATTCATGGATGGACGGACACTTCCGGGTTATTCAAGTTCACAACGTGACGATGTACATGATCAGATAAAGGGAGATCATTTATCATGATTTGTTGAACCATAAGAAAAAACACTATTGAGTTATCTCTGAGTCTCTCTGACTCACCCACCCCATTAAAAAAAAAAAACATTTTGAGGCCAATTTAACAGTGGGATTTCTGGAGTTTCCCATGCTTCCAGCAGAGCAGGAACAGCTTCAGATGTCCAGATGTCTGGGTTTTGATTTGCTACCAACTGCACAGACATCCATGTTTGATCCCAGTCGCTGTTTGTGCGTTTCCCCATGCAACACACCTCGTGACATTGCTGGGGGCAATTATCTGCCAGCCTCCGCCAAAAGGGTGGTTACACCCCCATAAGCACGTGTCTGGAAAGATGCAGCAGGTCCTTGGGGCAGATCTCACGTCAGAAAGCGGAGGAATGGTTAATGTGTGGTTTAGGTATCTCCAGGTCACAACATAACTCATACTGCATTGTTTGGATCTTGAGGTGTGGGGGGAAGGTGGGTTGGGGGGAAGAGGGGGCTGAAACTTCATTTCGCCATTTCGCTTAATACCATTTTTTCCCTCCCTAACACAGGAGTCACAGAGCTGGTTAATGGGTGAGCCCCTCACATGTTCAGGAAAAATGAGTGGCCAATATCCAATTTGTAGCTGAAATTAACAATGCCCTTGTGTTATACCTTGCTGCAATATTCATGTAGGAGGGAAATGTGGTGAGGCCCAGCAACCTGAAAAGGTTGGACATCGTAGCGTAAATATATAATGGACTTGCATGTATTTGACAAAAAAAGTGGTATTTGAAGTTCAGGGTGCATTTTTTAAGCTCCGTAACTGTGACCAATGGTAACGTTATAATTATCACAAAACACAATCTATTAATCAAAACTTGCCATACATAGAATAAGGTACATAATAAGGTACATAACATTTTTCTACAGCATTGCCTGTTGCTCTACGCAGCCTTTGTTTTCTGTTTGAAAAAGTCAGCTGAAATAGAAAGCAATTATCTGCTCTATCTAGAAGTTTAAACCGTTTTCAAAGTTAAAGAACTCACTTATCTTTCCAGTATGAAGCACTCAGTTTGCGGGAACCTGAGAATGTGCATGAAATTTTTTAGAGTTTAAAAACATAAAATAATGGATGCAGATTTTTAAGTCCGCAGCTTCTATCGTTGACTTTAAATAGAGGGTTCAAGGTAGGAAGATTAATTTGTCCCCCGATTCATGCTTTATTTTAGAGTGATAAATGGGTTGTCAGACCTTTTTTTTATAAAGAGAGTAAAACATGAAGATATCCATAGAAATGAAAACAATGAAATGAAAGACCAAAAAATATCGTCATCTTTGGCTCTGTTTGGAGAGAATGGAATTAAAGTATGGAATTTTCCAAATGGGGCAAATACAGGAGGATGCGTGCTGATACAATGCTGTGTTGAACAGGCTCCTTGTGAAGACAAACACAATAGCCTTTGTTGCATAGTGCCGAGAACAGAGTCTGATGGCCAATGCTCATGACTCTCTCACCGTAACAGTCTGTAGGCCAATGCCCATGACTCTCTCACCGTAACAGTCTGAGGGCCAATGCCCATGACTCTCTCACCGTAACAGTCTGAAGGCCAATGCCCATGACTCTCTCACTGTAACAGTCTGAAGGCCAATGCCCATGACTCTCTCACTGTAACAGTCTGAGG
>JAOYSI010001334.1:0-17238 GCA_025775065.1 Hiodon alosoides
TATATATGAAAATTCCCGTGAGTGGGTAGAAGACGCGTGCGTTCATGCGAATTTCATCGGTATAATAAATCGGTCGTTCATATTAATTTTAGGGAAACGATACCTTAGAGAACTGGAAGACTACGAGAAGGCATGATTGGCGAGTCTAACAGCAGTTTCCTAATGCAATAATTTCACGTAATTCAGGTGCCTAAATCCTAGCCCAGCCCTAAAGGTTATTATAATTTTTTTGATTGATTAAATATTTATATTATAAACTATCATTATACTTTATATAAACTACACGCAATTGTGTCTGTTTAAACTCTGACTTCTAGTAGTTGTAATTTCATGCATTAAATTTAACACCGCTTTTGGCATTGTGTAATGTAGAATATATTTATTTACACAAAACAGTAAATATTTAATAGCCAATTACCTATTTTTAAAATGTACCTAAAACTTATGGGCCAATTCAACAAAATAACCTGTCCCATCCCCTAACTTCGCATTATACCCATCCCAAAGTCCTCTCAAATAACTTTTACTGTATCTAAACAGGTGAACAAACTAAATTTAATATTCAACATTTAAAAAGTAGCTCAAGTATGGAAAGTATTGAAAATTTTCGTTATATAATGTTATAAATATTTGCCATCACTAATCAAACATCAATATAATTTCATAAATAATTTATAAATGTTTTTTCTTAAAAATGAAAGGACACCACCCTACCCAAACAGCCACAGAAACTACTTTAAGGCTCTTACTGAAACATATCCCAACTGTTTCGTTCTATTATTTTCCCAATAACAAACAAACCCTGTATGGAATATCTCACATTGTGGCCCAACCCCAGTGATGGGTAAAACAACTGAATCTGTATGAAAAGTCTGACAGTTACAGTTCAAGCTCATCCTTTTATACAAGTTTATTTTCAGAGAAAGAAAAAACAACAACATGAATATAAATGAGTATATGGAAGCTGTCACTGAAAGACTACTGTATCCAACATGGCTGCCAGGCACTGCACGATGTTAGATGCCATCAGAACGTCCACGTGTTCCTCCAAGTGCCGCTTGGGGTCCTGCAGAAGAGCAAGAGGGACAATCCATGATGGGAAAATCTGACATCTATATCATCTATATTCTATATGTAAAAAATCTTACTAGCTTTTGTACCTTAAGGATTGATTGATAGCCACTGTTAATTTCTCATTATAATAGGAAGGACACAGGGCACTATTCTAGATTCTAATATGGAGGCAAACCATGACTTCTGAGTGGAATGGTATATTGCGCACCAGTTGACAGTCAGGATAAAGATAAAGAAGATATACACAGCTCGAACTTTATTTCATATTAATACGCATTCATTGAGAGCCATGTAAGTCGCAGCCCTGTACCTGTTTCCCAACATTCTTAATGGCCTGCTGTTCTGGGGTCATCTTGTCCTCCTCTTCCACAGCCTAAGACAAGACAAGACGAGACGAGAGGAGAAGTGTCCAATTCAGGCCGTCTGAACAAGGTCACTGGCATTTCAAACTGCAGAGCAACACTTTCAGCCATGTCACCTCACCAAAGCGGCTTCAGGGAACCCATGGGACCGTACAACCGGCTATAGTGTTAAACCCAGCACTATGCCAGGCGGTTTAACAAATAAACGAGCAGCGAGCGCTGGGTGTCACCTTTGCGGGCCACAACTTATGGCAGCTACCTTGTTGTAGTTCTTAGCCAGCTCCAGCATCTCCTTGACAACACTCTCATTCAGCTTGCAGTGCTCGCTGTAGTCCTGCAGGGTGAGCCCTTCCATCCAGCTCTTCTTGTGCAAGTTCAACAGCATCTGTGGATGACCCAAGCACCAGTCAGAGTGAACAATGGGCAATGACCACAATGAAGGGGCACGCCTGCTTGTAAAATATTCTATGTCGTTACTGGCACACTCGATACCAGACCAGACGTGGTAAGATTGGAGAGGCGTCTCAAACCTTTTGCTCCAGTTCATTCTTCCTGTAGTTGATGGTAATGGAGTAGTAATGCCGGTTGAGACCATGAATCAAAGCCTAAAAAACAAAATTAAAAAACACAATGGCGTTCAGAACAGGGACAGAGGGTGTGAAGTAAATGGGAGGAGGGAGAGAATCTAAGCGAGGGGCCTCACGTTTAAAGGAATCACACTTCCGGCTGCAGAACACAAACAATAGAAGTGCAACAGACCGGTGGGCTGCCCGTCGTCACATCACCCTGCCATGTGCTAAATGAGAACGGCGATCGGGCCATTGAGAACCCACTGTAGAACGGGGCGGAGCTAACGAGAGAGGTCATTACCGCAACACGCTGAGGTCCAGTGCTGATCTCCAAGGACGTGCAGGCACGGACTTGCCTGAGCTGAGATCAGAGACAGCAGACCCTTCCCTCCTCATTACAGGAATCAAACAAGGCCCCTCTCCTCTTGGTAAATGCCGCGATGGGCCCGAGCGAACTCTGGCACACTGAGTTGGCCTTATTAGCCCAGTCTGCGGACAGCGGCCGCAAGGGAGCAGGCGTGGTTATGAGGCAAGACCCTCCGGTCCCCCAGGAGCATTTAGTGCAGGTTAGAGCTGCAAGCTGCTCACAGAGAACACAGACCTACTGTACTGACCAAACATTGTGGGTAGATCTGAACTACAGGTTTTAAAAGGATACCAACTACTCGCACAATGACATTTATATTTCTCTTCATATAGCTCTGTCGGACAACAAATCAAAGGAAAAACCAACATGAAGTGTCTTGTTAAGGTGTCGGGCCACCATGAGCTGTCAGAACAGCATCAATGCTGTCTCTGGTAGTCTACTGCAGGGATGGAACACCATTCTTACAAAATATATGACCTCATTTGGTGTTTTGATAATGGAGGTGGAGAGCACTGTGCAAAACCTCCCAAAGGTGTTCAATTGGGTTGAGATCTGGTGACTGAGGGTCACAGCATATGATCCACATCATTTTCACACTCATCAAACCATTCAGTGACCTCTCCTGCTCTGTGGATGGGGGCATTGTCATCCTGGAAGAGACCACTCCCATCAGGATAGAAATGTTTCACCATGGGATAAAAGGTGATAACTCAGAATCACGTTGCAATGATTTGGAGTGACCCTTCCCTCTAAGGGATAAGTGGACTCAAACCATGCCAGGGAAATGCCCCCCAGAGATAACAGAGCCTCCGGACCCCCTCATTTTAACGTTTTCCCTCTGTCACCTGTCTGCATAATATTCAAATTCAACGGTTTCCTTTGCTGATTCCACTAAAATAAATTAGATGGATTTATTAAACAGGAAAGAAGACGCATTTGAAGGCGTTAGCATACCTGGATTGAGGGCTTGTTCAGATGGCCCAGGTTAGATGTGGTCTGCCTTGGCTCATGTCCAAGTACCATCATGTTGGCATTGATCAGCCTGAAGGCATCGATGACCACCTGGAATAGCAGGAAAGAGCATCACGTCAGCACCAACACCTGCCATCCCTGCGCAGCTGCCTGGATGCCTCGCAACTCATTAATGTTGCATTTAAAGTTTTGAGAGTGTCCACTGTCTTATATATTAACCTACCTGTTCTGCCCACCATTGTGTGTGTGTGTGTTTAGATCTTGACATTAATTTAGACCCCAACAGCTTTTTGGCAGGCATCAGACCTGACTGTCAAGGAGAATTAGAGCACTGTGCGGAAAAAAGACGGCAGTCTACAGAGGGCTACCTGGGCAGTTGTGGCTTTTAAAGGCTTATTAGCCTGCCTCCCCCCAGAGCTGCCCAGTCCCCAGAGCTCCCCGTCTACTCCCCTCATTACTGGCCCTTTGTAGGGCGTGATGAGCAGGGTTTAAGACAGAATGCATGGTCGTCCTAGCTACACTAGCCAGGACCCCCCCCCAACACACACTATACAAAACCGGCCATATGATTGCAGGCGAGTATGTAGACAGTTTGTTAGATATTCAGCGCTAGCTTCCAGGCGGGTTTTGTGCATCAGTGTTGACCTGCTGCTGCTCCGTGGAGAGGAGACAATGAAATCCCACTTTCGGGACACCAGTCTATGGGCTGGGCCACAGCGGTCTCTGCTATAGCTCACATAATGGAACAAATATTATTAAAGAGATTCACCTGAACTAGTTTGCGTATGCGTGTATGCATGCATGCATATATAATGCATAAAAATTAGCAATATATATTTTACTAAATGAACTGCATCTCTCAGAGTGGTGAGGTTGACCCCTAGACTCCCGTTTGTACTGGGAAAGAACAGCATTCTTAGAGTTCCAGTTCTTCGAGCTGCCCAATAGCTTGTTTTTATTTTTTGTTTAATTACTGCTCTACTCCACTTCACCGCATTCAGCGTATGGAAATAAGAAAGAAATATGTTTCACAGTTGTTACGCCCACGCTGGGTCAGTTCAGGTGGAACACAACTTCACGTATGTCTCACAGCAGGCAGCGCAGTGAAACCATGGGAAAGTGGTCAGGGCCAGCAATACAGAAATATCTTAATAGACAAATCTTATCTTAGAGATAGGGATTCATCAGTCAGTCAGGAAAACATATTAAAGTAAAGGGATTCCTAACCCATTTTTATATCTTAAGACATGAAGTAATATATTACAGAACGTTCCTGTTTAATTTTTAAGTTATAATCATTGTAACATTGTACAGTATAGAAGCCAGGACATTCACTATGCAAGATTCCTGGTCTCTGTGCTGAATGGTCACAATGTCAGATTCCTGGTCTGTGTGCTGTATGGTCACAATGTCAGATTCCTGGTCTGTGTGCTGTATGGTCACAATGTCAGATTCCTGGTCTGTGTGCTGTATGGTCACAATGTCAGATTCCTGGTCTCTGTGCTGTATGGTCACAATGTCAGATTCCTGGTCTGTGTGCTGTATGGTCACAATGTCAGATTCCTGGTCTCTGTGCTGTATGGTCACAATGTCAGATTCCTGGTCTCTGTGCTGTATGGTCACAATGTCAGATTCCTCGTCTGTGTGCTGTATGGTCACAATGTCAGATTCCTGGTCTCTACGCTGTATGGTCACAATGTCAAAGCACTGGTCTCTATGCTGTATGGTCACAATGCCATTGCAAACACCTCTTTCAGGTCCGGAGCCCGGAGAGACTAATTAAAACCTGATTAACTCTGTATCCAGCCTCATCCATTTTAATAGCTATTGTATTTTTAAAAATCACAGTTTGGCTTCACGTTCACACGTCCCCAGGCTGATCACACTTTAAACATTCTCAAAAAAAAAAGTAAAAATAAAATTATATTTAAAATCAGCCTACAGCTTAGTAAAAACCTAGAAACAAACAGAGGATATCAAACAGACCCAATCTAACACCACCACTAAAGGCACAGTCTAGAGCTTCCAGAACTCAAGATCTTTTAAGCTGACTATTGATTGGTTTGTTTTTGCATTAAAACATTATCCACGGTGAAAGGAAGGCTCTGGCCCAGTAAGGATAACAGGCTGCATGTTAGAAGCATTCAGCCTAATATACACCAGCCCGGTGTTTGTCCTCACCACCCCCTAGACAACCGAAGACCACGACTCTTAGGCAATTAACACGTTTTTATAGGTAGGTCTTTTTTTGTGCATGTGTTTATGTGAAACGACGACTAGGGAATATGCAGCTTTGATGTTCAATGTATGACAGCGTTTGTTTTATCATAAACCACCTTTGGCTGAAGAATAATAATAAAATAGATTTTAAACACATTGAAATGATAATTTACAGAATTCCAATGCTAAAGAAACCAGAACTTTACCATAGAATGGCCACCATGCGGGGAAAAAAACCCACCATTGTCTAAAACAGAGCAAGCATGAGGACAGCATGCAGGGCAGGAGTGTGACTCTGGGGCCTGACATGTCCAAGCAAGTTTTACCAATCTAACATGCCTAGTTAGGTCACTGCAGCCCCGCTCACTGAGGAAACACATCAATAGATCGGCGTAATAAAACCCATAGTCAACGGCCTTAAAACCAAAATCCACAAAAGTATCCATAAAAAGACGATCAGATTAAACTATGAAATACTAATGTGTATGAATCCCTTAACCAAGCAGGTACTGTTACGGCCTTTTCACAGTTGTGTTTCATTTGAGAAAAACAGACGTCCAGGTGACCACTTCTGTTATGTTTGCTGGAATCAGTCATAGTCTCTGGTACACTTGTGCCATTGACATCACAGAAACGGTACCTTTGAAAATGTTGGAGAAATGGAATCATGCCAAATGATAATTACAGAATTGGTGAGATTGTGGGTTTGACGTTAGCAATGTTGAAAAAATTTACGAAACGTTTTAGCTTGAGAACATTAATACCACAAAGTGTAGGCATTTTCCTTCTGCCCACTTGGAGATTTTCCACATGGACCAATGATTATGTTTAAGGCTTTATTTGTATTAAAAAACAAAACTAGCCATAAAATCTGCATAGGGGTGGGGCAGGGAGGGCATAGCAATTTTACTGTTTTTTACCATAACGGTAAATTAAGACAGTTTTCTCTTTTAGAACTACAAAACAAAGCTACGTCTATACGTATTTTGAACGCAAGTACAACTTCTCTCTGTGGACATCTCCATTTAAGGGGCAGGCCATCCTTATCAGTAACATCTCCGTTTGAGGATCAGGCCATCGTTATCAGTAACATCTCCGTTTGAGGATCAGGCCATCGTTAGCAGTAACATCTTCGTTTAAGGGGTCCGGTTCACTCACCAAGGCGCAGTGCTTGTTCAGCAAGCTTCGACATAACGACGGTTAATACCAGCAGGGGTCTGATTACACACAGGACCAACACTGTGGAGGCACTACACAGGTCTCTGCTCCATTCTAATACAGCTGGATAGAGCCCCGTTAGCATTCCGCATTCTCCTTTCTAAACACGGACAGAACCATGAGAAAGTGTAGCTGCGCGCACATACGGACTGCAGTCCGTTTTCGAACATCTGAATCAGTATAGGACCTAAAACACGGAAGACGGCTTCCTGAATGAAAGAAGATCAACGAGTTGAGCTTGAACAGTAAGAACAGGAACACAATGGCCCAGCAGCAAACTGCAGTATAGGGAGCCCTGAGCCAATTTCGGTGTGTCCTGTGCCTCCTCCCAACGGCAAAGTGAAATGGAATTGCCTCTCACATTTACAGACAGCTCTGAGAAGGTGATAATAGAGCTGCTCCCTGCTGTCAGTAGGCAGGAAATAGAAGAGGAGCATACGGGGCCAGGAGTCAGGCGGAATGAGGAGTTCAGGAGTCCAGGCTAGGAGGGGGGCTGAGCGGAAACCCAAGGTTAATCATCATTCCCTAATTATAACGAGAGACACCTCTGTATTTAAAGTGTACGCAGAAACTATTTAGTTAATAATATTGGGAGCAACATGCAGTGACAGCAACAACTGGATGCATTTTTCTTTTCCAAAGTTATATTTTTGTGAATAACAGAGACTAACTTAGTAATTGACATGTTCACCCAGGATTTTGAAGGGAACATTTTTTTGTGTTATTTAAACCAGCCTCAAACTTCTCTGTCCTGAGGCCCAGTCATGTCAGGCTTTGGGGTTGCCCTGTAGGCCAATGCGACCACCCTGCCCCCCCCAACACATATGCCCCAATGGATAGATTAATGTTGTTTCTATTATTATTATTACTATTACTATTAGCAGTAGTAGTGTTATAAGAATTAAAATTATTATTACAATAACCGTTATTGTTGTTATTATTATTATTATTATTGAGGTGTCTATGCTTATACAAGAACAATTACATAAAGAAACCTATAAAAGGAGTGCATTGGTTGAATTTGAAATCATTGCCAAATAACCTTAGTTATTTAGTATTAATTCGGGCGTTTCAGTAACCATTTATGGACAATTATGGGTGTTAATTAGGTGGGACAAGACGCTCGCACATGTACGCAAAACTTCGAGTAGATTGTGATTTATAAAGAAAAACCAGCGTGGGATGTGCTATGAATCCGAATATTTTTGTGCGCACGCACTTTCTATGTTTTATTTCATACACAACATTTTCAAATGAATTCTAAGCACTGTTTTATAAAGCGAGACCCCGGGCCGGTCTGCAACTAAATAACGATCACAAAATTACTTCATAGTTACCATGCTGGCGCATCTGATTATCAAGCTGGGTTAGTTGCGACATTAATACATTCAGTGGGATAGTCAGTTAGTCATCATAACTAAGAAAACTTTGATAGCTCACACCAGGTAGACCATCAAAACATTAGAGGACTTCGCCGTCTCGCGTTGGGGTGTCATTGATTTGATTTAATGTTATAACGAATGATCGAACATTTACATTTGAAAGACGTGTGCGTGTGCAGATGCCTACCTTTCCCTTGACACTCTGGATGGGGTCCACAACCACAGCCACGGCCCGCTCCGAAAGGGCCTCGAAGCTCTGCTGGGTGTTGATGTCCACCCCCGACAGCCAGCAGCCGAACCCTGGGTGGCTGTGGTACCAGCCCACCACCATCTCGGGTCTGGGAAAAACAGGGGCCACAACTTGGAACATGAAAAGGCCTCTCTGTCAACGTGTTATGAATAATGAGGAACATAACACACACACACACACACACACACACAGGAAAAACCAGCTGACACCACAGAGGAGTGGTGCATCAGCAGATAAAATTCTTCACGCCATCAGCACACCTTGACCCAGACACATTTTAATAGTGACCCACTACCGGAGACTAAACAACCAGCCTTAAGTCTATTAACTCTAGCCTATGTGAAAAAAGACCAGCGGAGAGCAGAAAACTCCCCTGCGCTGACGGACCTCTGCCCTCGTTCACATTCCTTTCGGAAACGAGCCAATCAGCTGCAGCGCTGATGTCAAGAGGCTTTCACCTAGGTACGAAAGGTGGGCCATGGGGTACACCTACCTTCCAGTCTGTTTCAGCATGTCCAACATTTTAGCCTGAAACACAGGGTCCACCGCCTCTACACTGACACCCTGTTGGAGAAAGCCGCTTTATCAGAACTGTTATTCAACACGGAGAGGGAAAGTGAGGGAAAGCACAGCATGTAGTACAGGTAGACGCTCTCAACTTCAGATTCAGTTAAAGTTTTTGTGTTAACCCTAATTTTTTTATTAACCCTGGAAAATCACTGAACGGTATACAAATGATCTGAATGAATTAATGAAGGTAGACCATGTGGTAAATAGTTACTTCACATAAAAAAACACCTTTCCTTTTAATTATGTGTAGATAAGTATCCACTAGGTTCAGTGGTGAATTTTTGTACGATAGTAACTAGTGGTAGAAACTCACCGTTCCGGATTGGGGCATAGCAAAGACGTCAATCACTCGCACAGTGTAGTCATCGACAAACTCCCCCAGCATCAGACCCATGACTTCCATGGGTACTCCAGCACGGCCGTGTTTCAGCATCTACAAGGTTTCACAACCACTAAGCATGAAATCGCATCAGCAAAGGAAGTGATTTATTATTGACACGATCACGACAGTATCGCAGCAATTTAGGGCAGGGGTAAATTCCTGACCAGAAAGGAGTCTTCACGCTCGCTACACAAAAGCATACATAACATTAAGAAAAATAGTGTTCATTTAGAGCTCATTTTCGTAACGTTGGATTCATTTATCGACTACTGACTGAAGTAATTGCCTTAACTCAAATTAATTAAATTCATCTTGACGCAGGGACACAAGACTTTTTATATTAACATCCCCCTAAGTAATGCATTTATGTTGGGTGTAATTAACACCAAAAAAATTGCGCAGTCGGTCACATCATGTGCTAGTAGGCTTGGGACATTTTACCGGAAGTGGATGCCTCATGGAGAAAGGGGCTGGCACACACAGGTCATGACCTTGTAATGCTCGTGACCAGGATGTAGCATAAAACTGCTACTTCTCTACACTTCATGATCACGAGATCATTCAATGTTCGAAACTCATTTCTGTTGCGATAAACCAGAAATGATCGAGGGAAGTAATATCACATATACTAATTTATTTTCCTCTAATAAGGAAACCCAGGGTAAACATATTTATGTTACAGGGATATCTCAAGTTGTGGGCCTGTAATGCTTGAACTTGAACCAAAATGCTAAATCTTTAATGATAAGTCAACACCCCTGAACGAGCACATGGGCATCACGCGGTGACCGACTTGCAACCCTCCGCTCCTAAGAAACGACCACAAACGCTTTCTGTAATTCTCCATCATGGTGACACTGGCAGCCCCTGGAGACAGAGCCCATGCGACCCTGCCTCTCATTACCAGCCTTACCTTGAGCAGGGCCAGAGAGGAGATGTACACCTGCTCGGCCGTATCCACGGCGGGAGCGTCTGTAGGAGGGCCCTGTCAAAGAGACGTGCAGAGCACAGCGTTACACATTTTCTCTTCATTCCACAAGCATGCCTACGCCATCCTTAACTGACGTGATCAGAAACTCAAAAACACTGGTGTGAACCAAGAACCTGGAGCCCGTCAGCGGCCAAGGAAATCACACTGGATTTCTAGCTGACATCACTTGATTACCAACATAGTGGGTTCTTTTTAAATCACCTTCATAACAGTATAAATAATAAGCCGTCTTCTCATAGCAAAGCATCAACCATGTTTCCAAGACCGGACCTCTGGATGTGGAATCTAATGAGACAACAACGCCCGACGGCAGTCTTACTATAATGATATGCATTACCCTTACCACACAAGCAACTTTTTAAAATCAGAAGTGGCCTGAAGTTAAGGTTTTAATTGGGCCAAAGAAATTCTCATTTCCTCAGGTGAATATGATGGTGAAGAACTATGTTCTTCTCTGATCCTGTCCTTCATTAGGGCGACAGGGTTTCAACCTCAAGCCGTGAGCACAACTTTCTCCCAGCAGTTCTTTTTTCCCCTTCTTAAAAAATGGTAGTTACTTGACGGAGCATGCACCTAGATGACGTACGGCAAGAGCACTCTGAGTTTGGGGCTTTGCTTCATTTCAGTGAGTTTTACACAATGCCTGCGTGTCCAAAGGTGAAGACCAGGGACTTGAGGAATGCACATAAAATGGCATGTTCATGAATGCCATGCATTATAGTCCTCCGCTCCTATGTCATAACGTACAGGGCGGATAACGTAAGGCACTAACGAGCTGGCAGCAGGGTGTGCAGTAACACAAAGTACATCGTGAAAGAGAACAGGGGTGAGTCAAGCCCGGGTGAAATTGGGTTGTGAAGTTTTTAAACGGATCTGCACAAACACTTCCAACACGTGTCAAGCTTCCTAACACATCTGACCAACAAAAAATATATAAAGGCTTCATTTCTCCTTTATAGTCACTAAGCCCCTATATAACGACAGATGACCCGTTTCCGCTGCGACTTAAACATAAGAATGGAAAGCATAGGACAAAGGAACAGCGAGAAGCACGAATGCATCAGCTCTCGGGGGGTAGGGGGTGTGGATGGGACATACGGCAAGTCCTCTTTATGGTGCCTCACCACAGACAGCAAGAAGCAGCCACGGATTCACACGCTAACAACGAGGCGCAGGGGGAAGGGAGCCCAAAACCGGAGGAAAGCGTGGATTCAGCGCCAATAATGATGCACGGGTGCGGGGGGGAAGGAGGCAGAGACGGGAGGAAAGCGTGGTTTCAGTGCTGATAACGAGGCGTGGGGGAAGGAGGCAGAGACGGGAGGAAAGCGTGGTTTCAGTGCTGATAACGAGGCGTGGGGGAAGGAGGCAGAGACGGGAGGAAAGCGTGGTTTCAGTGCTGATAACGAGGCGTGGGGGAAGGAGGCCGAGAAGTGGAGGAAAGCGTGGTTTCAGTGCTGATAAAGAGGCGTGGGGGAAAGGAAGGGGAACTAATGATGCCCTCCTTGCCGCCAGGAAGGCTTTCAGCTTTGCCCAAGCCAGATGGTTCCTTAACACTGAATAAATAGCTGGGTCTGTGAATAAACTGTGTCAGGACCCACCTGCGCAGAAATATTAAAAACCACCAGTCATCAAAGAGAGTGCAGAGAAAAAAAAGGTCACATCTAACAAAATGCATTTGGAAGACCTAAAAAATCTAAATGGGTTTATGCTGCTCCTACTCAAGCAAAACAGCAAGTCGTGAAGTCCGAAAACGGTTAAATGTTACATTTGTCGTTGTAACGGCACACCGCCTGCATTTGCTATTCACCTGGTCCATCTCTGCACAAATACATCAGATTACTCCACCTTTCCCCATTATTAGATTATACTGAATTACCTGCTAACAACTTGTGAGCCGCAGCCCCATTGTGGGACCCTGGAGTCCCCAGAAACACTCTTTGTGCATTCACAGCGGCAGGCCAGGGGCCGGCTAAGTTACAAAATCTCACTTCTATTAAGCAGTCAGTCAGTTTGTCTTGCACCAAGACAAAGGTGGGCCTGGTTTAGCAATGCTTCTTAATTATGGGGACCTGTGAGCAAAACAACTTCTACCTGTGAAACGGGCTCCAAGGAAAAGAGAATATCCCCACTGCACTTTTCATCAGGTGCGGGAACATTCACACCCAACCAAGGTGTTGCCTCATGCAGACAGGCATTAAAGTAGATGAAAGTTAGTCACCAGTTTCAATGACAGTGGTAAACGCGAATACTTGGAATTCAAAATTAAAGATAAAATTAAAAAAATAATATTTTGTTGCTGTGTGTGACATTTTATATAAACACAATTTTAAAAAAGGCCACATTAAGGAAAATGTTGACAACCCAAGGCAGCAGGGCCATGTATGACAATATTAGCTTAAAATGCATATTTAACAAAGAAAAAGAGCATTTTGAATGCAAGTTTGCTTTAGGGTGTAGATGTATATAAGATTACTAACGTTTCAAACGAATCCCCCTCATAACCAGATGAAAGAAGGTAGTAGAGCAGAGCCCAATAACTCATGTAAATGAAGAATGTTGGAGGAGCAGGGCGTAAAAAACAACCTGGCAACGACAGAGACACTCGTCTCGCTGCCTCTGAGGTGGCAGAGCCAGCCTGTTATCGGAGGTGTTAATTGGCAAATTCGGTACGAGTCGGGAGCGCATTCCCCATCGCCCTGGCCCAGCGAGGTGAGGTCATTACACCAGGATGGAGTTCTTTCCTGCAGTCTTAACCCTTTGCATGGCTGGAGCACCCGGCTTCTCAGTCGCTTTAACAACAAACCCTGAATAAAATCCAGCGTTTAAAAAAAAACGGAAACCCTTCGTAAACCACATTTCAACTGTAAACATCGAAACATTTAATTTCCCTAATTTTCTTACAACCAGGATATCGAGCGATCAAGCATTAAATTAAGTGCTCGATCAAACATGCAATCGCTTTGCGTCACGGCAATGTTTTTGAGCAACGATTATAAATAAATGATAGTATTGGGTTTATTTATAAACACATTACAGGGCAGGCGGGAGATAAAGGAAACCTTCGGCTGCAAATTCATTTGAGAAGCAGGGATAGTGCACTGAACCAAGGAAGGATACTGCCATTGGCTCATTAACACACTGCATCATGTATAGGAAAAGGCCAAAATCTTAATTTAACACAATATCATCTAAAGCATTTAGAAAATGTCAGCGTTCAAGAATGATGAAATGGTGGAAAAGGTTTGACATTTCATGCTTGTTGCCAAGGCGTACCAAACAGCTTACAACCATGTAGTGATGACGTATCTGGCAGACCGTTTAGATTCCTCCAGGGGGATCCTGGCTGCAATCTTACCACCGCCTTATTCCTGTCGGCTGCATTACCCGCCTTCCAAAACTCAGGACCTTCAAACCACGACTGAGATAAGTGCAAGTCTGGGAGGGAGGCAGCCAGAGACACCACTCCCCTTAGAGAGCCCGTCTGCCAGGTATCAAAGTTGACAGGTTTTAGTGGACAGGTGCACACAGGCCATGCACACAGCAGCTCGCTTTAGGACACCCCCACTGATAAACACTCTGACACTGACTAAAGTATTGATGTAAAGCAGGCGTACATCTGACAGAATGACACAGAGGTTTTCGGCTTTACTGTTCCTAGGTCCCAGGGTAGGGTAGGGTGGGGTGGGGTGGGTTTGGTCTTAATTTGGCTTTAAAGTTCCCAGATTGTTATTCTCGTTATTAGCGTTGAATCCACGCTTTCCTCCGGTCTTGGCCTCCTTTCAACAACACGCCTCGTTATTAGTGCCGAAACTGGGCTATTTTCTGGATTAAGTTTAATTTGGCTATTACTGTAGTACTGTGTAAGCGGACAGCACCCACAGTGGCAATGCCCCTGCCCAATGCTGAAATCACAGCTAAACTTTCTGTGCAGGCTGCATGGCCTGTAGCTAGTTTAATGAGAGGGACTGAAAGGTGGACGAATCAGAGGGTTTGCGATGCGATACAGAAAACCAATTTGAAAATAAATTTTAAATAATCAGGATTCATTCAGAGATATAAGGGAGAGGGAAACAGCCTACCTGCCCTAGTCCAGGCATTCCGCCTCCAAGGCGTAGCAATCGATCCATGTCTCTGTGGAGCAAAACACAAGCACCAAGTTCCCGTTAGCCCCTGAAACTTTCCACACACAAGTCACCTCCTGATGCCCTCAAGTGTAAAGTTTTGGTGGCAGTCACTTAATCACAAAAGCACAGACACAAACTAATTCCCAAGTATCTATTGGGGGTTTCCAGCAGGGTGGTACGTCAGCAGTTCTCCTTATGCTCTCTATTGTAACAGGTCCAAAAAAATCCCCAACCAGACCCCAAAAGATTGATTCTCGTAAGGGAGTTGGTAGCACTTGTCATACATATGCCATACAAAAATTTGAAAGTTCAATGTTTTGTTTAAAGCATGCTAAATAAGCTTTAGCCACATATTTAGCTAACTTACAAATCTATTGCCCCACATTATCGTATCAGCAAAATGTATCGGCAATATAACAGACAGAGAGGAATTCCTTTCTGACAGCTAACGTTCCTGCCAGTACGCCAGCAAGGTTCAATTAAAACCTTTGACTAATGACAACTAAAGCAATCTGTACGCGTTAATTATTTCTGTTACAAAACAGCAATAATAAATTATTGTGGTTTATTACTGGTGTTCATCTGTGATGTACATTTAGAAAAGGCAACCTTATAAACAGTATGGCCATCATAACAAATTGCCTCAGACACGACCAAATTGTTAGTACGATTCAGATGAATAGCTAAGTTCAAGAACATAGTTTTTTCCCCACGTGTAACATTAATCTTTCTAGCCAACATACCATGCAAATGGACATTTTAAACGAACGTATTTGTTGCAACAAATAAATAAAAAATTGTATCTACATTGTGTTACTTGCCGAAGTAGACAGTACGACAATCTAAATAAAGCAATCCAGTGACGTGGCTTTCTTATCTGATACAACTCGAATTAAATGTTTCCAAATGGAACCTATAACAAGTACAAAGCAGTTAGATCAACTACTGCATGAAATGTCAACACACTAATTTTAAGATTGAAGGTCTGTGTTGTTTATCAAACGAACTCACTGGCTACCGTTTTATTACTGTAATAACGGATTACATCTTCGTAATTCCGCAATATCATACAATGTTAAGAACCCTGATATTTTTCTCCTTATATGACCTGTCCATACAATAGTATATGACCCTCTGATAGCAAACATCAGCTAGTTATCTTAACAGAACCGTTGTTCTTGACAAGTCACTTAGGAATTAATCAAAGTAAAATATTATGGTAGCACGCCAATTAACTTAAAACCTGTACCTCGCATCGACACCATAACACGAGATGCCCCATTAACTGTAAACCCAATACAGTCACCAAGCAAACGAATCAGTCCATTGATAACTTTATTTAGTTTGCTAGCCAGCTTACCGAACACCAGAACAAAAGTGAACCAATATTGGTTTAGAATAATTTTGTATAAACCTTTTTACACAGGACGAATGTTAAATTAAGCTTTCAAAACGTTTCAATTACCTGTTGAAATAACCAGAAAAATAAGACTACGTTAGCCTCGCGTTTAAACCTTTTAGCTTCTGCAATGAATCAGCCAGAATTCATTCAAAACAACCTCAGAGGTACTGTTTCCGGGGCATGCTGGACTGATTCCGGTGCCCTGTGCAGTACAGAAAGAATGCGTTCATGCAGCGCAGACGTTTGCGTCTGCACAGACCCACCGATTCAGCCAATGTTCTTCTGAGAGTCTTCACCAAGGTCTGCGCCCATGAACGCACTAATTTAGTCGACTCTCTGTTGCATGTAGTTAGATCATTTGACGATTCTTATCATGCACACGCACACGCACACGCCTTCTTCCAACAGTAACATAAATGTGCTTCTTAAAAATGTTCGTCCTTCTTTAATATGATCAAATTAATAATTAGCGAAATCTAATTTGTATGGACATGATAAGGCTTATCCCCCTAGTGGAAATGTAATGCTGCTGTTGTAAGGGTAACCAAAAATGTATTGAGAAAGCAGTATTCCAATGTCCAGTAGCAGGATATTAAATATTGAAGAAATATGCGGGTTAAGTAAAATGGTATGGTTATGGTAATAATATGGACAATTGTGTTGCATTTGTGGGCTAGATTACTGAGGGTAGCTTTTAGGTACTGTAATTTGAATGACCCAAAAGCCCCAGGCTGTAAAGTGCAATACCGACTGAACACTCATGTCATATAATTATACAGTGGAAATACTGCTTTCAATGTTTTTCTTATAATCACTAATTTTCATATCGAACTAAATCGACCTCTGTACCAGGAAGCTTGCTGAAGGTATCTCCACACTCCATATTTTAACTCCAGAACATCAGGTAGACCCTACCGTGAATTTCGTTTCTAGCTTTCACACTAATCTCACAGTCTTACAGAGAAAACAAAAAATCAAAATTCTCTGAGAACTGGGTGACCCTGGTGCAGTAGGGTGGGGACGTAGAAAAAATCGGTTGGATTCTAAACGTTTGATTTGTCTCTGTGTGTGGCTACATGAAGGTGGAAATAGATGCCACGGTATCCAAAGGGGTTCAATCGATAAGGACACTTGCCCAAATGCAGAACGATCCATGTGCTAAATTTTGGAATGTTAAGTGCTTTTCGTGTCTTTATTAAAAAAAAACCTTTTTTTCACATAATTGTGTATTTTGGTTTTTTTGCTACAAAGATTATTTTTAGTTTTATCTTTTTTGTTTATTTGATTGTTTATGTTTATAAAACAATAATAGGGTTTATTGGGCACTGTAAATAAATTAATACCTAAATTTTGCA
>JAOYSI010001335.1:5312-17238 GCA_025775065.1 Hiodon alosoides
AGACACAGATGTCTGTAACTACCCATCACCCTGCTGAGGAGACCCAGACACAGATGTCTGTAACTACCCTTCACCCTGCTGAGGAGACCCAGACACAGAAGTCTGTAACTACCCTTCACCCTGCTGAGGAGACCCAGACACAGATGTCTGTAACTACCCACCACCCTGCTGAGGAGACCCAGACACAGATGTCTGTAACTACCCACCACCCTGCTGAGGAGACCCAGACATAGAAGTCAGTGTAACTACCCACCACCCTGCTGAGGAGACCCAGACACAGATGTCTGTAACTACCCACCACCCTGCTGAGGAGACCTAGACACAGATGTCTGTAACTACCCATCACCCTGCTGAGGAGACCCAGACACAGATGTCTGTAACTACCCTTCACCCTGCTGAGGAGACCCAGACACAGAAGTCTGTAACTACCCTTCACCCTGCTGAGGAGACCCAGACACAGAAGTCTGTGTAACTACCCATCACCCTGCTGAGGAGACCCAGACACAGATGTCTGTAACTACCCTTCACCCTGCTGAGGAGACCTAACTGCAATAGGAGTGTGTCACATGTAGAGCGGAGGCCCACCTGACAGCAAGGGGAAAAGGACATGCTTAACAAAGGACAGGACCCCGTTGTTCTGGACATTCCCCGGCTCGCAGAAGGCTTTCTTCAGCTTCTTCTTCACTTCCTCCTTCCTGTCCAGGAGGTCGATCTTGGACTCCTGGGGCCCAGGTGAAAGACATGAGATAAGCTCACAAACACCACTAAATTACTGAGGCAATAAGAGGACAGTCCAATCTCTCTGCAGAACAATAGCAACAAAGGGCAGAATGACAAGAATGCATGCGACATCATTCAAGTACAGTATATTCTGTATGGACTGTATTCGCCTTTACCATGCCTTTACCATGGCATGTGATTCCTTATGGTGGCTGGTCTTAACAGAAAGAACTGGTCTTCAAATCTACTGAAATGCACCAGATGTCGCAAAACTCTAACCTCTTCTGAGGAGCTCATCTTGCCCCCCGTGAGCCCGGGTACCATGGGGTTCATCATGTGGATCCTTTTCGCATATCCCAGAGAGGGCAAGTACTGGAGGACAGATATCCGTCAACCAATCAGCATTCAACAACACTCATCAACCCATCACGAACACAAACAAACCTCACAGAATGTTCACTCAAAATATTACTACTAAATGACCCATACATATCGAAAGAAGTAAAACAACTTCTTGGCCACCCAAGGACTAAAATAAAAATCTAAAAAATAGAAGCTTGCAAACAAATCTATTGAAGGATGTGGGCGGAACTAGGCCCTGCCCAGCACTCAAAGCAAAAGCAAAAGTAGCCAAAGAACAAACAGGATGACATTTGGCAGCAAGATAATGCAGCAAAGTGCTGTACTGATTTCCATTCAGAGTATGGGTGCACGTATCTGCCCCATCAGTCCACGACAGGGTACCTTCTCAGCCAGTGTAAATATCTTCCTCTGGTCCACTCCCCCAAACTGAGCATCCACCTTCAGGTACTCCTCATCCAGGGCCTGGAGGAGAGGGTGGGAAAAGAGGCAAGACACGTGATGTGTGCATCGTTACTGGACCTTAACGAAAATTTTCAGTTTGTCTCATTCCTCTTCTCCAGCAGTCAGACGGAGCTTTCTCAGGCCATACAAACAGACGGACCTAACGCAGATTATTATAGCCGGAATACGTGGACATGTTTGCACCTCCTGTCCAGTACAGTGATTCTGCATCAACAAATGAGGGTGCACCAGACCACCAGACGTGAACCGTCTACAAGGTACACCAACAGTACGGGAGTGTAGACATCCAAAAACGTTGTGTATTTCTTTCAGGTACACACATGCATCAGAGGAGGGTGTGGTCTTTAGGAAGAAACGAGGTGTGGCGCTACCTGCAGTCCCGGGTACAGCAGCCCACTGAGCAGGGGATGCTCCACCTGTTTAACCACTTCCGCTCCAGCCTTCTTGGCGTCGTGTTCGGTGACCATGGAGGAGAGCCTGTACACGTCCAGGGTGTACTCTCTGAGGAAACGCGCATGCAGTTAGTGCAAGCGTGCTACTTCTCCTTCCTGGGAGACGTTAGCGGTTTACATTCAGGCGCAAATCAAATACGGACTTACCCCGTGGTTCCAAAATTTTAATCTCGAAACTGATAACAGCACTCATACTTGTAAGGGGAGGAAAGGTTGTACCTGTCCTGAGGGGAACCTGCTGTTTGCACTAGGTCCATGCAATTATTGGCCTGGTCTCCCCAAAAGAGGGGCCTTCGTTATAAGTATACGGTTTGGAGCTCTAATTAATAGACTAAAACCAGCTAATACCTGAGGACATCAGATATCGCATACCTAACTCAGTGTTATGTCTTCATGCAAAGCCTTTAGAAACCAGATCCCCTCACCTGCTGAGCTGGTAGTCCGTTCCCTTGACAAAGCGGAGCTTGTCCAGGGGCACACCGATGCTCTCCAGCATGGCCTTGATGACCTGCTCGTAGTACTGCGTCCTGAGCTGCAGCAGTTCCCACGGAGCCTTCATGTTGTCCAGGAAGGCGTGCAGGTCGGCGAACAGGATGGTCACCTTTGAGAGGGCACACAGAGGGGGTGAGAGGAGAGGGCTCGAGCCGGAGGGTGTTGGAGCAGAGCCGACCCTTATACATGCAGGACCGATTCAAGCGTCTTTTGTAAAGTTAGAACCATAATTATTACCTTTTCGTATAATGACAGGCCAAGCTCCCCATCCTCAATACCGTATTGATTCGTCAATCAATCAAATTCGGTTTGTTACTGCACATTTTTTCAGCTGTATGGTCACTAAGTGCTACTTGAGAGACGGAGAGAATCCCAGAGCAACAGAGAACCAAACTCACCTCACAGCCCGCCTTCAGGAAGTCTGCAATCTTGGACATGGGCACAAAGTAGGCGACGTGGGGCTTCCCCGTGGTGGCTGTGCCCCAGTACACCTTCAGCTCTCTCTCCTCCAGGATTAGCTTAAGCTTGTCCTCCCCGAGAACCTCCTGAGTACAAGAGGAAGTGAAACAGGCCAACAGGTTAAAACGCTTTCCAGTACGGTCAAACCCAGGGCGTAGACTGCATGTCTAGCAAAGGCATCGTTTTGGCATTTCATGATCCGAGTAACTACAGTCTCCCTCTCATGTACTCTATTTCGTGGCTTTAACTGAGAATTTTCAAAATTAGTTTCAGTCTGTCTGAAGATACTTCCATTGACTCGTCTTGGTTCACTTCAAGTGTCATCCACTGCAGTCTTTTAGCAATTGCATATTCCTACATTCACATTCAAAGTCCCTTCGGGGGGGGGGGACTTTAAAAATGTCCTTGATTTACTCGATGTGAATCAAAATAGGGAAGTTCAGTTACAGCTCTACCCAGGAACCAAAGACATAGGCATGTCCAGCCGCCTAAACAAGGGACCAAAAAGGATGTAACACCTGTAGGTTTCTGGTGATGAGGTGATACTTCTCCTCGGGGCTCAGCTGCTCCCCCATGACTGCTTTAATGCTCTCACAGGGTGGACACTGAAAGAGACGACCGGTTATAATTATAGGGTTTTTATTTATTTTTACATGTAGAGCACATCACTGTATTTCTACTGATGCTGACCTGAATTAACACTTCAATTATCAATTTTCCATACACGTATAGTACTAGGTCTGGTATTACACGTATGGAAAAGGTGTGGACATTTTCTGTTAAGTACATCTTAACAAATGTGTAACATACAGAATATCATCATAAACCAGATTCAGATTTCTGTCACACGTCAACGCGTTCATTAAGATGACGCAAGTTTAGCACCACGCATTAGCCATTAGCAAGAAACCGTGTTTATCGTTATCGGAAAATCGTAAGCTCTTATAGGAAAAACAGTAATGTCCTTATAAATTAACGCCAATATGCATTTTTTGGTAGAATAACTGTGTACACGTGTCTAGATGTATAGTTTATTAAACCCTAGCATGTCATGTTCGATTTCTGGCTAAAATATTCAATGAATCTTGACCGCAAGCAATGCGGTTAATCTTTGTTACCAGCCCCGATTGTTTTGCACAGCCAAAACAATATAATATAGTTGTATTTCATTACCAGATCACTAGTATATCTTTAAAAAGCAACGACGTCTTTTCCGAGAGCCGGCTGGTCGATCATCAGCACCCTTCTCTGTCAATGTGTTGCATCAGCGCAACACCGATTTCGGTAATCGTCTACAAAGCCAAGAAGGAAAAGCAATCAATCGTCAGTTCAGTTCTTCAAAAATATTTGTATAGTCCCTTCCGAAGTTACAGGGGCCCATTAAATGTGAAAGTTATTTAAGATAGTGAACAAGGGCTGTTCTTTTTTTGTTTGTTTGTTTTCATGAAAGGGGCAATATATGTTCAATTTGGAGTGCATGCGTGGGTCTGAATATTGGAGCAGGGGAACAAGAGTGGGTAATAACGATTTAACAGTGGCAGCTTGATTGTGGTCTTACAAACCTGAAGTAAGTTTTAAATTGACTAAATACTTTATATTATATTTCCACGATGTCCCCGTCCAATTAAAAGTAGAATATTCACATTTTCAAAGAATTTTCCATGCAAGCAGAATAGTGTAACTATAACTAGCCTAGTGAATTAGGAAGTAAATATAGTTAAGTTCAGTTCAGACTCGGTTACCTGGTGGAAGTAATTTGTTCGTGTGTAGAATTTTACTTTGAAAAAAAGATTTACAGGATAGATATCACGGGAAAACTCTTGTTAAAACACATTAAGGAGACGCAGCGTTGTTATGGGACCCTGAAGAGACATATAAATAATGTTATTACATCTGAATTGGGTTTTAATTGCAATCGATAGACACTGCTCAATACCTTTGCATTTTATTCGTTGACTGGATATTTACTGAAGAAAATGTAAGACCTCGAATTCTTAATGGGTTACACGGCGCAGCACACAAAAATATCCCTGAAGTGGCGTGTTCTGATACTGTTGACGTCTCGTTAAGAGTCATGGCTGTGAAGTATGCCACAAGCGACTGAACATGGACTAGATTGAAAGTGATTTCGCTACCATGAAATTCTGAAGGCGGTTTTTTTAACGATGGGATGATAATACATGATTAATTCGAACTCTAGTTACGTTGAGAGTAATGAGCTGCATTTTTTGTAATCTAATTTATCCAAGTTTACTACATTTTCCTAGCTGCTCATCGTGATGCCCAGAGCTCCTCTTTTATTTAGACGTATCCATTTTTTTTTTTACTTCAAACAATATACCAGAGTATATATATATATATGTACCTCACAAAGCGGAAGCGGTTATCAGCTGGTGCACTGGCGCCCTCTGTGAGTTTCCTTTTACAGAATGAGATACAGCAACAAGCTCCCATACAGCTGTTACAAGTGAAATAGTCACTCAGTGTCAGCTCCTCGCTAGCCGGAAAGGTGAAAATTCAGTGCCATTTACAAACTTTTCAACGGCTGAGAAATCTGGTTTTACAGTTTTTCTCGATTGCTAAGGTGCAGTTTCCAAAATGTTAACGTCTTTCTCAAGTCTGTAAAGGCAGTTACCACAACACTTTATGACAAGTGCAAAAGAACCAAAAATGGCCAAAACACACAAATTAAGTTAAATATTGTCCCCATAAAGAAAAGCATAAGTAGACCCTCCGAAATGCTATGTTCTTGAACCAAAACCAGGCACACATTTATTTTGTTGTCCATATAAAATATACACAGATATATGCAACTAAAATCCAGTATATATTCAAATATAACATCCAAATGATGGCATGAAACAAAATCGTTTTTTTTACAATAGAAAAAAACAACGAAACACACAGTGATGTTGTCTATTGTAAATGCAATGCAACCATAATTTCAGCATTGAAATCTGCCTTCCTTCTCTGTTTGCCAGCCTGCCTTCTCTGTTTGGCCACAACACTTCTTCAACATCACATCAGATGTCTTGTCTTCCAAGGCAGAGGGGGGAGAACTTTCTTCAACGCCTCCTCACCCCTCGGCATGCTTCCGCTATGACGTGCTCACAAGCAGCATCCATTGGAGACATCTGTTCGTGGGGCCGACGGTCATATACACGCCATCTCCACGCCGAGAAGAATTCCTCTATTGGGTTGAGAAAGGGTGAATAGGGTGGCAAGGACTCCATTGACATGCGTTCATGGGTAGTAAACCATTCCCTGACAAGATTGGAGTGGTGAAAGCTGACCCAAATAGCTATGTAGCATATCAGGTCTCACCACTCCCCTCTCATGCTCAGGAATGAGAGCATTGTAAAGCCCTACTAAGAAATCTCGGAGGCGAGCTGTGTTATAGGGTCTGATGGTGGGAACGTGGAGGATTACACCATCCTCTGATGATGCAGCACACGTGGTTATGTTACCACCACGATGATCTGGCACCTTCACTGTGGCTCGACGGCCTATTATGTTTCTGCCACGTCGCCTGACTTTGTTCAGGTTGAATCCTGCTTCATCCGCATACACAAACAGGTATACGGTATCAGCATATCAGATCAAATAGCAAACATCCAATAGTGTAACACACCACTCAAAGAAAAAATTACAAAACTATGTTTAAAGTATGGTCTCAAATTACACTGACATAATGAAGGGGAAAACGTTACTGTACCTGCACATAAAGGAACCTTTGCTCCTTCACCCTCTCATTATTTCTGGAAAATGGAACCCTGTAGAGCTGTTTCATTGTAACAGCATGTCTCTTCAGCACCCTATCTATGGTAGAGAGATTGAGAGTTGATGTTCTGAAAGGTGGTGTCATCTTGTAGAATGGCGCTCTGGATTTAACAAAGACTAATTGTGTTGTTGGCCCTCACCATGTCAACAATTCCTACCTGTGGGTCTCTGTCACCAGAATGGGGAAGTAGTACAATCCTGAAACGACACAAACATGAATCCATGAATTCAACAGCACAAATATCTCTTACAGTACGCCATTACCAAGTTTGCACGGAAACAGTAAAATATATATGCAATGTGCAGGACTTTGGTTACATACCCGTTTTCATTTCTGAACGTTGCCACTGAGGTGCGGCTTAGTTGCGGCTGCACACTCCACCCAGCCTCAGCCATGCTTAGGCCATGGTTTATTACATGGTCAACAACGGTGGCCCTGATCTCATTTGATACATTTTGTCACCTTTGGCGCCCCCTGCCTGTTCCTCATCCTCTCTGCGCTCCCCTCACCCCTGCACCCCTCATTCTGACACCTCTACCTCTTGTTCTTACATTTGCTGCTTGCTCTATTGTTTTCCTGCAGCAAAACTGAGGAGGACCTTACAGTATAAATGCTTGTAATTAGTTATTGGTTCCAATTAGCCACATGTACAATGGGAGGGTGCTCGGTATTCTTATATACCGTCTAACAAACTGCCAAATGAAGACAAGTACAATGAAGCTCATTGTACAATTTATTTAGCATGCAATGGTTTATACAATGACCCGTTGTGCTGATATGAATGAGAATGTATATTCCTAAATGATAAAAGGGCAATCTATTCGGATTGGCTCATCAGAGTCACTTGAGAATTGTGTATGTACAATGCAAGTTGTGCCTATGCATGCATAGATGATGCACGTACTTAGTGATTTGCAAAATGTGCTTTACTAATTGCCACTTGGCGCATACACATTAAGAAATAAAACGGTGCTGTAGCCAATTGGTGTTCAGGTTCATGTTACGGGAATGAGGTTAGCGCTATGAGAACTGCATTTAAGCATTATGCTGTGCCTGCTGTGATATTATTATTGAAATACCATTTGCCATAGCTTCTGAATGAACAAAGTGTTTAAAAATTTACAGTAACAATCAAATAAAATTTAAGCATAGATCATTAAAATGACACAGACCATTATATTGTTACCAGCTAGTATTTTTTAATGACATTGGCTTCATAAGTTACATTTCCACATCAATGTGCAGCTACTACAGAATTAATTGGCATCTGTTCTAAATTTGACACATACATACAAAACACACGCTATATGTACATATCCACAATAACTGTACAGTAGAGTCCATCCCTAGTTTTAACAGAGGGGAATAAAGCTCTCCCTTCTGTGTGGTCCAGCTACGAGAGAGTTTCAGGTTCGACAAAATTCCCCGTAACGCATTATCAATCATTAGGATCGTCCGGGTAAATGGATCTCATCGAAAAAAACCCACCGCCTTAAAAATTAAATCCCTTACTTTTTATGTACTCAATGGAATACTTCCACCTAACTGACAAATTGAATCTGACATCACACCCCAAAACAACCCTATGCAGGGCCTGGACCAAAGTACATTACAATAGGCAAAGATATTACTATATGTATAACATATAACCTTGTATATGATATGTCCAATTCCATATCAGACATGAGAAGTTCTTTATTAGTTTCAAGGAATTAAAAATCTTTGGCACTAGAATGCACTGGTACAGGATGGAAATAATAGAAAGGCACATTCCATTTTGTAGGACTTTAGTGCAAAACCATGCGTCTTACTCAACAGTATATACAGTGAAAACTAACTATGTCCCAAGTAAACTCATTCTTTTGGATGCAGTTAATTAAAATAAATCTAATAAATATTTAAATTAGTTTTATCCAATGCATTGAATACCATTGAGCCCGGCTGGTGTAAGAGCTCAAATAACGCTAAAAATAATATTTGTGCCTCTTTGCTTAGACGGAAACGCTATAAATAACGTTTGAAGACAGTTTGTCAAGGTACTCTTTACAGTGTAGTTACTCTTTACAGTGACTTTCCTAAAGTCATCCACCAGAACACTTCCTGCTGGCTTTGGGAGAGCATAGGTGTTTAGACCCATCACAAAGTACATCAAGAGAAGATATGCCCCCTTTAAAAGTTTGTTTTCCACCATTATTTAGGGTCTAGTAGTTTCTATAGAAAGATTCTAGCATCCCGCCTGCCAAGGTGTCTTTTCTTACTCATTTTGTCAAAGGACTATCGGAATCTTGAGTGTTTACGATGGTACACGTCCTACGGTCTGGCGGAATTAGAATGAGTTTTAATACTTAGATTTTCAATAAAAATATTTTACAAATCTACAATAGTTTGCAAAACATTTGTCTGTAAAAACAGTGCTCACTCATAAAGGCTTTTCCTTGGCTGACAATTACCATGCATACCTTTAAAAAAAGATAAGGGCCATCAAGTTGCTGTTCAAGAAAATATTTCCCATAATTCCATTTGGTGCCAAACTTCAGACAACGTTTTCCCAAATTCTTGGTTTGGACGCCAGTAACAGAAACAAAACAAAAAAGCATAGGGCAGTAACATCACATTTTCAAGGATTGTGCAACTGTCTTGCAAAACAATAAAACAATGAACAAAATGACACGTTTTTGGTCATTAACTGCCCGCGAGAACCAGAAGGCGACGAGCCCACAGGCAGCCCGCAGGGTTTTAGCATGACAGCCATGGAGCAGCAGCAGGGTCAAACGGTGTGGCCACGATATTCTCCAGTGCAAACAAAACAGTTAATCCGCCGCGGCTTCTATACCACACTCCCCAGCTCGGTGGAGTCCGTTTCTGAGTTCTGCTCGTTATCCCTGAAAACCCAAAAGCACAGCAGAGTTAGAGCAAAGGACTACTCCAAAAGAATATGGAGTAAAGGCTTCATGAGAAAGCCACCATTCAGGACATGAGATGATGGTCAGCTGAAGATGCAATAGAAGTTCCAGCCTTTAAGACATGCTTGGAATAGAATGTACCAAGGCCAATCCCATCCTTCAACCAAGTCGTCTGGATCCCCCACCCACAAACAAGGTGTTATTGTGCGCTCCAACATGTTTGAGCACGTTCAACATGTTCAAAGATAATGAAGATACTCGCCCACATCTAAGATTATGAAGGACCAATCTAAAAACCACCTTAAAAAGGCATGTACGTTCCTGAGGAAGACGTTTTGGAACCTCACCGTAGCTCCTGCAGCAGTTTGCGGTTGCCTTGCCGTGTTTCCTCGTCAATGGGGTACAGCTTGAATATTACCAGGCCCAGGAAAATGAGAACGATGGGTGCCGCAGAAACCAGGATTTTCAGGGTTATGTTCACTTCTTCTGGTTGAACGCAGCCTCTTGAAATGTATCCTGCAAAGCTTTTTAATTTAGAAGAAAAGCGAGAAGCCGTTTAGATGAAAGGAAATTAAATCGTTAAACGTTGTGTTTGCGATTACATACAGCACATGACCACCCATGTTAAATCAGCAAAGACCATGTGACAGTTCAGTGCCCTACATAGCACAAGCTATGTGGGGGGGTTGCTTTTTGGACCTAATCTTCTTAAATATGAAACTCATCCAGAGAACTCCATGTGTAATACACAGGCCAATTATATACGCTTCATGGCTCAAAGTATAAGCCGTGAATTTTAGCAGACTTGTTCAACAATACCAGAATCACAAAAGGAAACTGTGCCCTCGGGATCACTTACTCCAGGCTAAGGGTGGAGATGCCAAGGGACACCCCAGAGGCAAACTTTGTGAAGAAGACGTAGAAGGAGTAGAAGATGGCCTCATGGCCCTGGGAGTCTGGGTTTTTCACCTTGAAGTCGTCCACGACGTCAGGAAGCATCGACCTGCCGAGAGGCAAACATTCGCAGTTCCGCAAACTCATCTCTTCCAATCTATTGCCCGCCGAGTCAGGACTGACAGGGAATGATAGGACAAGGGAAAAGCAAGCAGTTCTGAGACTGAAATGTTTATTACTCCCCCCCTCCCCCCTCAGGCCTGGATTACCTCATGAACGCCTTCAAAATAGACAAATGAAAACCAGTCCAACTTGTTTGGGAGATTCATGTTAAAAGTGGAGTTTTGACTCCTTTCCAAAAACACCTTGCACTGAGCAGAGCATGACTCACCAGGGCAGGAAGAAAGCGGCCGCCACACTGAATCCAGCAGCGACGGACACAACGTAAGTCAGGATCAGATTGCTCTCGACGGAGACCAGCACAATCATGAAGGGCACAACAGACTGCCGAAGAAACAACGACACGAGGACAATCACACGGGAGCGCCATGGAAACGGCAGGCATACGGTGGAATCCCGCGCTCGTTTAGATTCGCAACCGTCACCAGGAATTAGGGACATGGAGGTTTCAACGGGGTGTATATACACGTTCGAAGTCAAATCAAGTTTTCACTAAATCACTAAAAAAAGAAGAGGACGACCGTTTTGGTGCAGCGGAGCTCAACTCAATCAAACATCGAGTTCATATTCCATTTCCCCTGGGTAGAATTTGTTCTGGCCATTATTTCCCGGGCGTTAACAAGTCACCGTTGGTCATTAACGTTCAACAGGTGGCGCCATTTCTCTGCACGAACAGACAACTGGTCTTCAGTTCTGAAGTTACTTCCTTACGACCACGTCAGGGTTTTCTTTTATTAGCCAAAAGAGGAGGAGAATTCTGATATGCATTGGTCACCCAAATGGCTATGGAAGTCCCTCACATGAAGAAGCTCTTTCAGGGTCACACTCCACTCACCGTGGTTCCAACATAGACAGTCGTCTTCTTCCCAAACTTTGTCAAAAACCACTGCCAGAAAGGAATTGTAAGGGTTGCAGAAAGCTGGGGAAACAAATACAAAAATCACTCCATTACACCCCCGTCAAGGAAAAAATAAACGTACATAATCAATAAAGGAGTCCTCTGCTAAGCAACAGTGGTAACTTTCGATACTGAACAACTCATAATCACTAAATATGGGTTTTCAAAAAGGGTTGGTTACTTCAGGTGTTATAATGAGGGGGGGGGGGGGAACACACACACACACACACACACACACACACACACACACAGTGACACAAAACCAGAAAAAAAATATTTTAAAATAAAAAATAAAAATATAAAATTTGTGCACAAGTAAAAT
>JAOYSI010001336.1:0-17237 GCA_025775065.1 Hiodon alosoides
TGTGTGTGTGTGTGTGTGTGTGTGTGTGTGTGTGTGTGTGTGTGTGTGTGTGTGTGTGTGTGTGTGTGTGTGTCTTCTCCACTCCTGGAACTAAATCAGGAGTGAATGTTCCCCCTTTTTTTTTTTTTTTCTAATACCATTTTGTTCCCAAAAGTGTTGAGTGCCATAAGACCCTCCAGCAACTATTAGCTTTCTGGGCTATAGCAAACAGAAGTGGTTAAACCATCTAAGAAGGCCTAGGCTGACCGTTTTACGGCACTTGACAACACAATTCCTTGAGCCCTCAGCTTATATTTTACAAATGTGAACGTTGCGGGGTTTGTTGCTTTGTTTCTCCTCTGTGCCACATTTAAGTTCAGAGCAAGTTGGAAACTGCGCTGGATTTGCTATTGGCTCTTTAAGAACTTGTGCCCCTTTAGCTAGCTTCTTTTTTGAACTGGAGGTTTGGCTTCAAGAGCTGTTCTGTATTTTACAGCTTTAATTCACCGCAGGGACCGTTGTCAACTTAGGAGAGTCTTTTATACTTCATTTCATGAGTCCTGGCCTCCCTGATCTTTTGTCCCCGAGCAGCTTTGAAATCCACGGCGAGACCTGAACATGCTACCTTTTTGAGTTTTTCTGATCTACCTTTAACTCTCTGCTTTCTCTTAAAATAGTAGTCCTTCTGCTTAATTTACACCTTTCTGAGCAGATCTACTACCAGACTGAGAACAACACTCTATCACTTGGAGAATAACGACACTTAGCAGATGTTTCCTCTTCCTGGCTGCTCACGACCCTCATAATCCCATAAAGATCCCCAAAGATTCACTGGTAAATATCCTTAAATGTTTCTTCTCCATGCTTCAGCACACACGAGGGCTGTCATGCTGCCTGGTGGGTGAGCCCCAGTGGAGTCACTGGCTAATTAAAATGAGAAACCGCCACAACCGCACAGACCATTAGCATACGAGTGGTTTCCAGTCTTGAGTTTATGCTGCATCGCCCCACACCCCCACCATAACGTGTTCTCTTTTATGGATGAACTTGGGTTATATGCTTCCTCTTCGTGCTCTAGCAGACTGACTTCATGCTGTCTGAGTGTCAGCCCATGAGAAGTCATTGGGCTTTCCAGCACGACAAACTATTAGGCCTGAGCTGAGTGAGCGAGCGTGCCTACCTTAATGCTATTTTCCACGAGTTCTCTTCACAGCCTCTGGGGTTCGGGATTAATTTTCCCTATTTACTCCGGGGTTTCAGATTAATTTTTTTTCCTCCCCTCCGGAAAACGCAATCTGTTCGGCGCTTTATGACAATTTTTTTTGTAAAAATGCGCTATTACAAATGAAACTTTGATTGAGCGAGGCTGTGTTTAATGTTAATGAGCTGCATCGTATTACGTAACGTTAAATGTGCAGATGTTTCAGCCTCAAAGTGAATAGTATATATTTTAACATCCACGCTCCCACACGAGGCCCGGAGCCCCAGTGTGTACATGATTAATTCTCTGGTGAGGATCGGTGATCTCCTTACAGCCCGGCCCTTTGCTTGTGTCATAGCCCCCCCTGTGGGAACCTCCACACGGTAATGAACGACGGACAGAAGGACCTGCCAGGCTCAAGTATTTGTTGAGAATCGCTTACTGTGAAATTAGGCATTTAATGAGAGCCAAAGAACATGCCAGAAAAGAGAAATGTACCAATTACCATCACTCCCTCTGATCCTTGATTGTATCGCAGCGCTGCTTGTTTCAGTGCCCTAATATACTGATTTTCTTTATTTCTTCTGATTTCTTGTGGTATATGAGCTATTTTAGTTTTAACCTGTTTCTTGGATGATTTTCATGTTTATTTTACACTGGGCTGATTTGGCAGCAGTTGGCTTAAGATGGCCGCAGGGGAGTTTTATGCCGTTGTGCTTTACTGGTTTAACTGCCAGCTCGTTTGATCCATGCGTTGACATGAATGCAGTATCTGATTACAAAGCCAACCCTAACAAGTACGGTAATATTTAGTGTTCAGGGTTTCAGCCTTGGGCATTCAAAAGGAGAAATGACGGTTCAATGAAAGCTTGTCTTACGCATGTGTACGGTTTACATGTCCCATTTTACGAATCTGCCAAATTTTCTGAAATTTCCCAACAGTATTTTCCACTCGCTGCCCATTTCGGAAAAAATAAAATATGAAGAGCTACACCAGCCAAGGGGAAGAACAATCTTGAGGAAATCAAAGACTGGATTTTCACTTGCGAGGTGTGGTACGTTTTGCTGTCGGGAGCTCGTCAAGGCTTACATAAATTGCACGAATGCTGTTATTTACTGGGGCAAACAAACATCCAAGGCCTCTTCAGACATGCGACGTGTGAAGCCACAGAAGACCAGGTTCAGAGGCTGGGAATTGACCGCAAATCAGAAAAAAAGAAAATGGATGGCCTCGATTCCGAAGCACCGATGGCGGATAGCTTTACAACCAACAGGATTATAAAGATCCAATTAAAGTTCGATTTTAAATGGTAATGGCATACGCTTGGGCACTGGCCACTTACCTTAACGAGTGTCTTTTGGGACAGTGCTTATAGATTAACAGTGGTGAGTGGACATCAAGGATTCCTACATGGCTCATCCATTTTTATGCTCAATTTATTCACAGCGATTGGGTCAGCACCTGGGTTGGTAGCAACACAATGGGGAGATAGTAAGGACAGAAGTAATCTCTTGTTGATTTTAAGAGTCAATGCCTGTCACTTGGGGCAATCCATCAACCCCTCTCAGCTATTGGCTGTTTGGTGGAATGCCCAGGCTACCTGAAACGAGGAACGAGGGGCGTGCGCAAGCAATTTTTCTGATAAAAACAGAAAATCGTTCCAATATGGACTGCTGAAATTTCACTGGTTTAATGTAACTGTTAGCATGTGCAATGGTTAAATCAAACCAATTTGGCAAGCAAAAGAAGCACAATTTGTATGATTAACTGCTTTTTGTTCTCACTCCTTGGCATTTGGCCGACAGTATTGGTAACTGCTGTGATTCCATTAATAGATAAAACAGGTTATTCGTCATTTAGGTACCACTAATCTTTTCATTTAAATACCCCTGGGTGGGTCATGGAATTATGGCCATTATGTCATGGAAGCAATGAATTCAAACAGCATTTATAAGCATTAGTGACATGAGGAAACTTACCGGCTCTCATTATACACCGTCATGAATCTGGCTAGTGGTTCAAATTCCTGACCCCACTGCCCTACAGTGTGCCCCTACTTTTGAATAATATTCTATTCTAAGAAAAGTTAATAAAATGTGTAGGTATCCTGGAAGTGGGAAAGTCTGCCAAGTAAGGAAATCATACATTAAAAATGAGTTAACTGAGGAACCGCTACATCTTAGCAATTAACACATGGCACTGCAACAGAGTAATCCTGCTGTGTCGTAAGATTGAAGCCGCTAATTCAAAACATAGTCAACATGATGCATTTCTTAGAGATCTCATCCTAATATGACATAGAAACTTGGCAATTCGTCCAATGCAGATATGTGCACTCATAAATACATTCTACTAACTGTAAAATAACAATATATATATAATATAAATAAATAGTCAATTTTTTCCCCAAGTTAATTGTTTATTGAGCTAATTCATTAGGGGATAAATAGAAAAACGTTTTATGATTGATGGCGCTAGCACAATATAGTGTCGGCAATGGTTACTGTATTATTTTTTTAACCATTTGGAATCTACCTTCAGTGCCCACATCGTTGACTTCACTCTTATGCATGTATTCTGTGTTAAGGTTACACTTTATTAACTCGCGCTGACAGCTTTTAACACCGTAAAATTACGACAACTCCGAGGGAACAACAACGGCTACCCCAAGCAACGCATTTCATCCTTTGCCAACTGTTTCGCGATTCAGGCAGACAACGCATTCTTAGCGAAGGCTGTGGTGGGGCTCGCTAATACTAGTGCGGAAAGACAGCGTGTGGCTCTCACTCCGTGAAGGGGATGCGGTGAATGACACATGTGATCTCGGCAGTGCAGTCAACTTGCCTCACACTTACACCTCGTCCAGCCGTCTGAGTAAAAGGGGGCGGTGAGATTGGAGCAGGAGGTTATTGAATCCGCGCGTTTTAAGTTCATGGTGAAGTCCGAGCCCAGCGGCTGGTTTGCTTCTGCCCTGTCTGCGCCTGTTTTTTTTCTCTCCGGATCAGTTCTCTGTTCATAGCGCTTAAAGATGAACCAAACAGCCACTGTTTCACATCAAGTGAAATGCCAGTCCTCCAAGACAATCAAGGTAGGAATTCGCTGGTTGGTAGTGGAATGTTCGGGCTTTATTCACTGTCTGCGTGCTGGGTGTTCGAAAAGTCGTCTTTATCGGAAACTGTAGTTTGTGCAATGGTTGAGACCCATATTTTATGAAAAAGTTTGATTTTGAGCCCCAGGAACGGGTCATTTACCTGCTGTTTAAAGAAGGAGTAATGCATTAATTGGCGCATCTTTACAAATAAAATGCCTCGTAAAACACACTCAATATATAACGTATTTTTTGAATTAGTGTTGCTCTCAGCAAATCAACTTTACACGTCTTAACCAATTCAGTTCACTTGGGGAGTAAGATAATTGGCTTTTGCATGCTGTAACCTACATGCAAATTACAACTATTTTATTCCGTTACAAAACGTTACAATTGCAGCAGTGAACTTATTAAAATGCCGATCACGTAGAACCCGAACAATTCGATAAAACACGTATTATTAATGACAGGCGGGGTTCTGCCTTTGAAGTATTCCCGGTGCAACACATTGTTTACGAACCTTTTAAGTGATTAGAAAAAGATCGGATTTGTAACTTTTTAAACGTGATTCTTCTGTATTTTTTTTTTTTTTAACTTACCGGAAAAAGCTTGAGGACCGAAGGATCACGGCACTATAGCGTAGTGCGGTTATTATTATTTTTTTGCAATAAATAAACATCAGCTGCATGCTTTGGTTGTCGTACTCTCTGCGCTTTCTGTTTTGTGTCGTATATGTGGATTGCCTTTTCTCCCAGTCAGTTTTTACTGCCTACCATCACCGGCATTTTACGGTGTAGACCTCTGTTCCATGGTTTACCTGCAAGGCATGGTGTTCTATCAATATACACACGATGCTGAACAAACAGTTCAGGAGAGCCGCTAGTTCTCCTCGTGCTGAAGTTAAGGAGGACGGATCCCTCTGTTCAGCTAGCTGTCATCTCATATACACATTTCTGATGGAATGTTTTTCATAGATTATTATTATTTTATTTTTTTATGTAGTAGTAGATGATATCTAATGGATATTGATTACCTCCTTAGGTGAGTGCTGAGACGTGATTGTAAATCAGAACATGGGAAGACTATCAGGGGGAGTGGATTACAACGGGGAGTTTGGGCCACCCTGTGTGTGTGTGTGTGCGTGTGCACGTGTGTTTGTGTGGTACACAAGATGTTTGTGAACTTCACAGCACTATTGTCTTTACTCATTAAATAAATGGTTTCATCCCTGGATTCAGATATTGGATTAGTTCTACTTAAATTTAATAACACTGCCCCTGAATTTCCGGTGCCCGCGCCTTATTGCAAACATGTTCAATTCAATCTTGAAGGAAGCTAACTTTGCACTGCTTCTTGCTCTTTAAATGTACAAATAATGAACGAATAAATCTGTAATAAGTGTCAACAGTAGGCTTGTACTTTTGGTTGTTCTCTCCATCATCGCAAATTCAACAGTCAACACATGCTGTATGGGGCTCTGGTGTTTTAGAGGGCTGATGACAGCTCGTGCCCACAGGCTGTGGAGATGCATCATGAGACAATAGGTGTCTACTGAGCCAGGTAACAAATCGCTCTGCAGCAAGGATGCCCATTAATGGAATGAGTTTAATGGAAAACTTCTGGAGAGTCCTCCCTGCATCGCTGTTTAACTGACAGATCCTGTTGCCGCTAGGACTAGCGGCGCTTGCTTATGAGCGTGGGCTCTTTCCACACAGTGTCCATGAATAATGGAAATGGCAGGCAGGGGCTCATCGCATTGCATTCCCATCTTCCCCTCTCTGCGCTCCTGCTGTTAGTGGGACCAGTGCACATTCCATGCTGGCTAACATGAGCTGTGTGTGTGTTTAGAGCCGCCTGGCTACGGTATACCACCTTTGTTAAAAAATCTCCAGCCTCCACCTCCATTCCCCTTTCGCAGGTTTAGAGCACCACAGTTGTCTGGCAAAGGGGTAGACCCACCGGTGGTGCGTTGATCGGAACATATGCCCCCTCCCCTTGCCCTGGCTGACATCACCCCAGGGATGGATCCAAGAGTAGTGTTTTTGGCCTTTGTAGCGGATGTGTCAGCCAAAACCGGACCAGAGAGCACAAACCCTTCTGAAGCCCCTGTGGTTTTTCCTCTTGATTCTGCGTGAGCTCGTGTTAGAGGAATACCAGGCGGGGAACAGCACACCAAAAGGCCTGCATATTTCACAACTCTTTCATGTAATGTATGCATACAACCTATTATAATACTTTTAGCATACAATTTTTTCAGGCTGTCTGAAGTTTTTTTTTCTTTTTTCTTCAATATTATCATCTACCTTTGGTTTGCCAGGCAGTTAGAACCCTTGGCTGCCAGTGCTGCAGACGTAATTCCTTTGCTTTTCATTTGAGGGGTTTATAATGGAGATAAAGGCTCTTTTCATTATCGTGCGTACAGAATTCATATTCGGTCCCGCGTTCGAATGCAGTCGGCCAGACGGAGGCCGCAGCGTAAGGAGGAGCGCTCTGGGTGCGGAGCCGGACGCGTTCCATCCAGGAAGGCTCCGCGTGTGCCGTTAGCGATAATGTTGCTCCGTGGCACTAAGCGCGGGCAATGACTTCCGTCTCGTTCGCAAAACGCATGCCTACCGTTTCTTGCAACGCGCGTTGAGCACGAGGAGGAGGGGGAGGTGCTCAATCACTGCCTGCTTTTCCTTCGGTTTAAATCCTGTCCAAATGCAGTCTGTTTCTTTCCATCCCTGAATATTCCTTTTATTTTTTTGGTTCTCAGTATGCGTTTTGAGACAGGGTTAGTCATTTGGTGAAAATTCGTATATAAGTTGTCAGGAGGAGCAGATTTTGTTTCTGCATATAGGCACATACAAACTGCATTTTCGAAGAGCCTTTTTGGGTAACATTACATTTGAATGGGAGTGGACACTTAAAAATATGTTAAATAACCCTTTAGAAGCCTGTCATAAATCGTAGCTTAGTAACTCATTAATGAAACAGGTGGTGTTACAAGGGTAATGTGGCAGCCTTTCGCACAAAATTGACTGTTAATAGTACCAAAGAGCCGCATGCCAGCTCCCCTGCCCACGGTGAATCAACCCTTTCATTTAAATAACATTTTCTGGGAACCGAGTATCACCAACGATATATATATATATATATATATATATATATATATATATATATAGGCAAAATGCATGACATCTGTGCTGTGCGTCTGCTCGTGCTTGTGGAAATCCGGCTGGAGGACAGTGCCACCGACATCAGTGCCACCGTTTTTTTGACGATTCCTCTCTGATCAAACTCAAAGCCGTCCAGCGTAGCCACCACCCCTGGACTTCTGCCCTCTGCTCTGGGGTGGTGGCCGACTCCAAGTGCCCGTCTCACAGCTTGTTCTGGTGACAGCTGACATCACGGCGCCATTGAAACGGACTTGCGATTATGCCATTACCAGAGTAACATCATCCGTACATATGTTAGCCTCTTTTTGTGATTGCTCATAAAGAATTTATGGAGCGTTTATTCGGCATATTAAATTCTACACAATGTCCACAAGTTTTTATCACTTTTACATTGTACATTTGATTCCCTTTAATTAATTCGCATAAACCTGCCTGTGTTCCATCTTAAGATTCTTTTCAGGCTGCTAGCAGCTGAAAATGTTGATAGTTCTTATCAAGATTAATTTGGCACCACTCCCACAATTTACAATAGATTATCTTCCTTGTCTGCCCTTCTGTCTCCTTTTGAGTATTAATCGTCTCCTACATCCTCTTAAATTGAACTGATTTCTGACAGTAAAACCACGCCACGGAAAAATCTCATTCGGCCTCCGTTTCACAAATAGAGTCCCCGGTTCTCGTGACATTGTCGCAGTCTTTAACTCATCGTGTCAGGGCTTTAAGAGTGTCTGGGTACTTTCCACAGATCTGCGGCGATAAACACAGCCACAGTAGATCCCGGTGCCTACAGTCCTGATAACAGATTGACGAAGGCGGTCTGTGGGCCTGCAGTAAAAAGCATCGGTCATTTCAGCATGGGGGCACTGTATGGGATTTATGTCTCTTTTCTTAACGTTTTCACCAAATCGTTCCTCATGTCCAGCCTTCGTTTGGGTTTCACCTTACAGTTGGAAATGACCCAAAAGCGAGTGCTTTTCCTTGATGGTCTTTACTTTTGAACCTTAGTGTCCTTTCATTGTCGGTACCACAAGCAAATGTATTTGCTTGCATTTAGGATAATAGTTATCCTTTTAACCGTTCATTAATTATTGACCAACAGATTAGATGGCGCGTTAAACGTGCCCCAGATATGGAAACCTTTTGATTTATTTAGCGAGACTCTCTCTTAAATTGCGTCTGTCACTTACCTGCAAACATTTTAAGGTGGCCTGAAGATGTCTGTCACGTAATACGAAGAATGTGACGGGGTAGAACTAGATACAATTCATCTGAATTGATGAAATATATTCAACTGGCATGCGCTTAACACAGAGCAGCTTCCCTGAACATTTGCGGCAAAAGTAAAACTTTTATCTGCTGAGCGAGCAGATCCTTGAAAACCTGCAACAGGGCGGAAACACCGCATCGTGAGCACGCATGTTAGTGTGGAATAATCACAGGAACATTGCATACAAAGAGCATGCAAACGCACATATTTTAATGTCAATGTAACGTGTGCAGGAGAAGCCAAACTAATACGTTATGCAAATGCCTTCATTGCCATTCATAACTTTAATAATGATTGCTAAGAAAAGCATTAAAAGTCATTTTATAATGTCTTTGTGATTTCGGGGAGCAGGAGGGAAGTCTTGTTATCTGGTTAATATCATAAGGAATGTAATATTAATTAGAATGCCCTCGTGGGTGAGAAGATGTCTGTGCTGCTCTTGCAGGCCAGCTTACTGAATACCAAGTAATGGTGAATCCTATTAAAATGATATAATTCTTACTAATATTAAAACCCTCCTGCATTCTAATGAAACCTGAACAACTTCCAAACATCTTCTCCATTAACACCAGATCCCAGTGCCTGTGGCAGATTGAAATCATGTGAATATATGATACAAACGGGGGACACAACATTGGAGAAATGAAACGGAATGACATGACCTGATCCAGGCCAGGAGGAAATATGTTGTTGTTGATGTCAATGACACGTTACACGTTCAGTGTTTATGTGTGTTTTTATTAGTTACGTGTAACATGTGTCAATGGTTATTTTATTTTTTAATATTTCATTATAGCTGCAGTCACATCAGAGTCATGTCCGCTACCTAGAGATATTTTGCAATGGAAGCTGTGATTAGATAATCCCTGCATCCGGATCAAGGTGGAGGGGTGGGGTGCCCACATGGTGTCATCCACAGGAATGCTGTGCCCGCTGGCAACATCTGGAAGGTTGTGCGCCCTTGCGCCCATAATCGGGTCCTTCCTTTTGCTGCCTGCCTGTAGGGGGGTGGGGGCTGCACCTGTCACTCGGCGTGGCGTTTCGTCCCCCCCCCCCCCCATTCACGCCCGTCAGCACAAACACAATCTGCTCCTGCTGGGGTGTATGTGGGGTGGGTGGGGGGGGCACGAGACTGAGAACTCCATACGACACTGAATAATGCCCATTATCCACCCACAATTTTCTTCAAAGAACACTGAATCCAAAAGTACTTGTATATTCCTTGATTTTGATGACCTTTAAATTTGTACGTTTCGTGTTATCATTACTGGAAATAAAAAAATAGAACAATGCGGCATAATTCATGAATGTATATTGATTAAACCATCAAACAGAAGCATGCCTCTGCAGGGTGATATTTAATTCCTTTTGGAGTGCCTGCATGCTGTATTTAATCAGTGGAAGGAGACAAAGAGGGATCTTCTGCTGTGCAACGGGGCAGTCCTGGGAAACCCCAAATTCTGGAATTCCCCTGGGTGTGTATCCAGGCTGAGGGAATGTGCGGCACACTGCCTGTGCTGACAAAGCTGATATTGAACCCACAATCCTAAAATACAAAGCCCAGACACTGTCTACTATATCCTGTAGGCTGAACCCACAATCCTAAACTACAAAGTCCAGACACTGTCTACTTTATCCTGTAGGCTGAACCCACAATCCTCTTTACCAAAACCAGTGCACGGTGTACTGTGCCTTTGCCTCATTAAAAACTCGGCCTCTACAGATTTTATTAAGAAGCAAGAGAACAAGCTGTGTAACTGTACAGAAATGTATTTAAATAAATATGATCCGAAGCTTATACTAAATTCAGTTTGGCTGACTCCTTGAAGAACAAAGGACTTCTGCCACAGTTCACAAAGCCTTGATGTGCTGCTGTGTGGGATTGAATCTTTTCATCAGGATCTGAGGAGCCCTCAAAACCCTGTTAGACCCTGGAACGGCTATTTCACTGGCTTTACTGTGGCTCCAGTCTCTCTATAACAGAGCCTAAAGGATGCAGTTTCTGATGTCACACTGCGGCTCAAGGCTCCGTGAGGTTCTAGGCCTCTCGCGTCTTCATTCTCGCGCCTGATCAGAACCCACGGATTGCCTGTTCCAATTCTGTTTATGTGGGTCAGCTCTCAGTGTTTCACGTACAAGCATGTGCGGAATGCATTCCTTCCATAAATAATGCATTTGAGAAGTTAACTTATTTTTTTGGGTTGAAATCCAGTCTCTGTATAAAAAGGCATCATAATATTCAATGTAGCAGCCCCAAAAGGATAATCCAGTCTTGATTTCTGACTCTTTCGCTGAGCCAATCCCCCATATTACCATGTACTGTAAATGAGCTGCAACGGTGTCAACAGATTCAGGAGACGTTTGCTGAAAGAGACCAAACAAAAGCAAACTTTCATTCCCCTGCCTTTTCTCTTTATTACCCTTCCTTGCTTTGCCAGTGGGAATATCACATTGATGCAGTATAAATTCGGCTTGTTACTATCCAGTTTGTGATGAAACCAAATTAGTGGCTAAATAGGATCAAAACACAGAGCTGCCTTTGCGTTTAGTAAATAATTGGCACTTTTACGACTATAGCTAGTTTCCACTAGATGAGCGGACTGCCCTGCTAATCAGAATTACACATTAATTACCGCATTGGTAAAACCCTCTTCATGGTAAGTCGGGTCGGGTTTGTGTTGAGTACCGGCCCGTGACCGATCGACATCTGGGTCGGAGAGCTCGGCAAATGGCCTCTAAAGATGAGGCGTGCGTGGTGTCCTGCATTGTCATGACAACCCCTGCACCGGCCGACACCGCCACTACCTCTGGGGGGGGGGGGGGGGGGGGGGCCGGGGGGCCGGGGGGGGGGGCGGGGGGGGGGGGGGGCGGGGGGGGGGGGGGGGGGGGGGGGGGGGGTGTCGGGGGCAAACGCCCCAAAACTAGGTGGGGTGCGTGGGGTCCGCCACTGTCATACAACCCCCTGCACCGGCCCCCCCCCCCCATCCACCCCACCCCCCCCCCCCCCCCCCCCGGTCCTTAGAACAACTCCATCTGTGACTGTAGCCATGATAACTGTATGCCGCTGTTGCTGTGAACAGAGAAAGGCTTAACGTCCCCATTTCTCGAGGCCGAGATGTTCCGTGTGTATGCATATGCATCTTGACATTAGCAGACAATGGCCGGCCCACAGGTAATGTGCAGTCAGTGACAACGATTATCATATAAATGGAAAAAAGGTGGAGGGATATGGGCTCAGTTAGCAATCACATCCGGCTCTTAAACGCAGTATGTACAATATACACAATGTGTATGAATACCTACATTATTACGGCTGGGCCATTTTTTATTTTGTATGTCTACTTTCTTCTACTCATCGACAGAAAAAGGCTATTAAATACAGTTCTGTAAAGTGTGATTTGCTTTAGTTAGTGTTAATGCCAGCTCAGAAGTCTCGAGTGTTCCGCGGTGGGAGTCAAAACTATTTGGTGTTGGCTGGGACTAAACAAATTAGAAAATAATACTTGTTTTTTTATTTTATATATATATCTATATATATATATATATATATATATATAGATATATATATGCTGGTATAGAATACAAGACACCAGGGAAAGGAACGACATTTATTGTCACAATTTAAAAAAAATCGAACAAGTACATTTGACGTGTTAAAGATAAATGAACTCTTGAGGTGAAAATGTTGTTTATGGGGATGACCTGCTAGGGGCTACTGGGTGAAAGGTCACCCTATCTACAAGAATCGGAATATTCACGCCGGGAGTGGAACGCTGTCGCGCCTTTAATGCATTCTGCGTACGTTCTGTGGGGCATCAGTTTCAGATGCATGATGTCATGGACGAACTGATAAAGAAATCCTTAGTGCTGCGTTCAGTTACACGGTGTCGGCACGCGGCGCACAACGCGCTGGAGAGCAGGAACCGAAAAGGCAGCAGGAACGTGATGACGGTGCTTTTCACTCGTCTGAGGGGAAAAAAAAAGGTTCTTCAGGAATTCCCAGGCATGGGTCTAAAAGAGGCTCTAATTATGAGCAAGAAAGGCGTCCATTTGGCGAGACTGTGGGCACTGTTGCCATGGTTTGTAATGGGAAGTGCCTGAACAGAAAAGGCCAATGGAAAGCTCTGTGAGTCAGGGTTTGCTCCCCATTAGCTGTGTAACAGCCTTGATAAAAGGGGCGACGTCTACGAATTGATAGGAGTCTGGCTAACAGCAGACAAGTCAAGACTGTGGTATGAAGTACTGAATCAACATTTAAAAGGTGTTTTTTGTTGCTGATGTGCTCAGTTTTAATTTTGCATTTCCGATGTTATGATATGAAGGAAAACTTCATATCTTCGAACATTCACAAATTTTTTACGAATAAAATTCACACATTCATTTCTCTTCTGTTAAAAATGGGTATTTCGGAAGCGTGCTATAGTTTCTCCTAGCAAGGGGGATTTTGCCGTACATGAAAACGCTTTGCAGTAATACTGCATAAGACCAGAGTTTAGCTAAGAACTGCCACGTGGGCTTTACATGTGAGTTTGTGCTGCAGCCAGTTAGGGGGTTATTCGGAACACGTAATAATATAAAATCTCATGCCTTGCTACGCCTTTAAGAAACTTCCGGAACCCTTTACTGTTTCGGATAGTTAATGGGGAGGTATAGTCTCCTGGACCGTCAGCACATGTACTCACGCCCAGTGGTGAAAGACGAAGCTGGGGCACGACTTGGGGCTGCCAAGCGTCTGGGTTTTCCTGGACATCTGGATGAAAGAATGCCCTTAATGACTTTGTACGCACTTGATAGCAGTTCTTGGGCCTGTTTATTTATATACACACACACATATATATATATATATATAAACACACACACATATACATACACACACTCACGTAGAGGACCTGAATGCTGAAAGGTGATAGCTCAAATTTCACATGCCAGTCAGGCATAGAAGGTCACATGCTTTGCATACAGTTTCAATGGCCCTTATGCCCTGATGTTCAAATTTCGTGTCCATCACCCACAACATGTCTTGCCATGCCTTGCCTATGGATCAACCTAATGCCTTCCTGTATTAAGAATTGATAATCATTATCTCTACAACTGAGCGCACAGCGAGGCACGCCAATGACTTGTGATTGACTACTGATGTTCACAGACATTTATGGATGACCCTGGGCCGCACTTGCCCCGTTGAAGATCCCCGTAGTTGAACCGTTATATCTTTGCTATCTTTCCACGTTTTAACTCTACTGTTGAGGATGAATATTTGTGCGCTGATGCGGTTAACTTCTGCTCCTAAAATGATTCCTGTCATGTGTCTTTAGTATCCAGCTTGGCAAAGCATTTGGTTTACTAGTGAAAGTTGAAAGCCCCTCGCTCTAAAGTGTGACAGTATGATTTAGGTGCATGTGGCTATATGACATGGAAATGAACTACAATAAATGTACTACAATAAATGTATAACTAGCAGCTGGGAAATAATAGGGATTCTGTCCCGTAAAATGTGAGAGGAGATGTTTTCGATATTTTTCTGCTCTGTTCTGCTACCTCTTAAACTGGTGCATCTGAAGGACAATGGGCACTGGCTTTGTTTTACTTTCCTCGCCTGATGAATTTGCGGCGAGTGGAGTTCAGCGTGTGAATGATGACAGTGCTTGGAGACAGTGCTCTGTGGAGGCCGTAACTGGGGTAACGTTTACAGTCAGCCATATTTAATATAAAACACCCATGTCCAATGATCGTTGACAAACGTGATTGTGAGAAAAATAAATTATCAGAGAAATTATGGAGAACAAGCCACAATAAATGTTCTAGATTTAGATTTAGACTGGGATAGCCCTTCTTACACATTTTAGTCATATGATTGTACTAGTGTATTTTAACCCTTTCTAATAGACTTGGGGTGGGCCAATCCAGTAAAGTGTCAAATAAATGGTCTGTGTTGTAATGATTTCTTATAGGCATATCTTTATACATTTATTATTTTTATTTTTATTTTGTGTTATTATTATAACATTATTATGCTTAGGACCTGTTGGGGAATGAAAGATGAAGTCTTCTCTACCAGGATGACATCATTCATTTTAAATGATAATTTACCTCAAGTGTAACGCCACTTTAAATCCTTGTACCCATCGCATTGCTTTAAACAGCTTTACGGATAACATGGACACGTTTGCTGTTTGAAATGGACATCAGCAGACTGACAAAATGGATTTAAACCTCTGTTCAAGGTTTTAGCGGGCCATTTGTTTTTTTTGCTAGCACAGTATTAAATAGTGGTACGTACTACTGATAAGGGGTCATCGCAGGGCGTCACAGAGCACGACCAGGTTCTAAAGATCTGCGGTACATCGCTTCATTTTGTTTTGATTCAGTTTGAATTCAGACCGTCTCCTCCTTACGAGCTCCCACCCCCAAAGAAGTGCTTTCAGGGTTTAAAGATGATCAGTGAACAAGAAGTGGAAATCTTGTAGGTGGATCACATATTGAAACGATTAATTAAAAACAAGTTTTTGGCTTTACATTCCCTTGAAAGTCAAAAAAAAAATTGCCTTCTCTAATCCATTGAGCCCTGAGGCGCCAACTGTTACATATGTAATATCTATGGATTTTTATTCTTCTTTTAAACTCTTCTCTCCCCCTCATTGCGATGCTTTGCATAGAAAGGTAGGTGGACTGGTGTAATGTCCTCAGTCTTTATTCGTGTGGGCCTCTTCTTACCTAACCCTGTACTCTCTCCACCGCTCTTGAGAGGCTATGCCTTTTACAGGAGTGGAAAATAAATGGACATTAGAATGCCATCCACAGTATTGGCTTCAGAGAACATTTTGTTTATATTCAACTGTTTTTTCTCATTGGGAGATTCTCCCATGCGTGGAGAACAGCCAGAAATATCATCTAAAAGTATTGGTTTGCTGATCCAGACCTAACACACATCATTTTTGATTTTGGAACAGTTGCTATAAATCAATAGTTCATTAAGGCAATACTAGTAACAAATTCCAACAAGTTCCATTTGTTGTTGTGTTTGCCTAATATGTCACATTTCCATCAATAATGAACCTGTTGAAGACTGTAAATCTTTTTTAAAAATAGTGGCTCTCACGCTTTAATTATACATCGAGTTTGAAAATAAACAACGTTTATGTCAGTAAAGATTGTGAAGTTGTTGTTTTTTTTTAAGGGTTTTGCTCAGTACGCCACCTGTGGACCAGGGCGTGTTGTTATGCAAGCAAACAATAGCTGCCAATAGTGCTCTCACTGCTAATAAATAGACGTGCCCCTCCCCCAAGCCTATTGAACGAAACTCTGTTGCAACCCATCATCTTGAGAGCCCTTTGAATCACCCGGCGTTCAATATGCTCCTGAGCAGGAGAGTGGGGGAGACGTGCTAAAGCGAGAGGAACGCGGTTCCTTGAGACGGGCTAGGCAGTCTGGCTGTGAAACCCTTCGGCCCCAAGATTGACGGAGAGGCACCCTTTGATCATGGTGCGGCGGCGGTACAGAGATGGAGAGGTAATGTGACAGTTTAGATTACACTGTCTTCTGCTGGGACCCGGGCCATGTGCATTACCCCGTCTGAGAGGGATCGCTTTAAGGCGGACGAAGGGGGGCCTAAATCAATTTGCCATGTTGTTTACCGGAATATAATCATCTGCTTTTATCCCGCTGATGTGTCAGGGGAGAGGGAGGAGGCAGGAATCTTCACACACTACTCTTGTAGCTCCACGTTACTCTCAGCACTGTCAGGAAGATAAGATGAAGGTTATCTGACAGTCGAAAGAATCCACCCGTGCAAGTTCGCTGATGTATAAATCACCATAGCTTCTTCTTCTCACCAGAGCTGATGTTTTCGCCCCCAGTCTCCACAGGTTGAAGTCTTACAGCAAGCTGAAATGTATTTGTTTCTATATTGTTCATCGATCACTTAAAAAAAAAAAAGCTTAATCCAAACATAGTTATAGCACCAGAGACAATCAATGGTTCAAACAACTGCACCATTGATTATCTCTGGGACAACTGGGAACTAGATGGGAACAACTGGGAATTAGATACAAGCTTTAGATATCCCTAAGCCTGCAACCACACATAAAAAATAAAAAAAATCGAATAATAATATTAAGAGAAGTCTAGATCAGCTGAATATATCCGATGCCCCTGAACCTAATCCTATTTTGGATTCCAATGTTCAGGCCAGACAGCTTAAGCTCGGTTTCTCTCTGTCTCTCTCCCTCTCGCTCTCTCTCTCTCGCTCTCTCTCTCTCTCTCTCTTCCTCTTCCTCTCTCTCTCTCTGTCTCTCTCTCTCTCCCTCTCTCTCTGTCTCTCGCCCTCTCTCTCCCTCTCGCCCTCTCTCTGTCTCTCTCCCTCTCTCCCTCTCTCTCTCTCTCTCTCTCTCTCTCCCTCGCTCTCTGTCTCTCTTCCTCTTCCTCTCCCTCTCTCTCTCTCTCTCTCTCTCTCTCCCTCTCTCTGTCTCTCTTCCTCTCCCTCTCTCTGTCTCTCTCTCTGTCTCTTGCCCTCTCCCTCTCTCTCTCTCTCTCTCTCTCTCTCT
>JAOYSI010001337.1:0-17234 GCA_025775065.1 Hiodon alosoides
TGGGATAGGGCACCTGAGCTGTGTGAGTGGGGCAGTGTTGATGTGTGTGTGTGTGTGTGTGTGTGTGTGTGTGTGTGGGGGGCAGTGTTGATGTGTGTTAAGATTTAACTCCCTGATGTGTGTGTGTGTCTGTGTGTGTGTTTGGGGGGGATATAGCTCATTGGAGCAGTCCTTTCAGCTGCAGCTCATCTTTCTCTACTATTTATAGATATCTGCACATCAGCCAGTCATGTGGAAGACTGACCTGCAGCTTTGTGCTTTGTTTGAACCCTGAACGTGTTTGTGTTTCATGCTGGCTCTCTATTTAAGCCCTGTACATGTTTATGCATTTCCCTATGTAAACTGCGTGACCCAACATCACATGGTTTTACTTTGGTGTGAGACGGCACGTCTCCGCCCTGTGGCGCAGTTTGACCATCACACTGTGCAGCCGCGCTCTGCATTTCACAGCGTTGTGCGAGGTTTGTGCGTCTGCAGGATTTCCCCCCGGTGTCTCCTGCTTTGAGGCATTTCCTGGCAGAAGATGGTGAAACACGGTGAAAGTGTGGGTGCTTTTGATTTAGCCTAAATCAGAAGGCAACGGGGCCTTTACCTTGCCACGTACGGCCTAGGGGCTTTACCTGAACTCACCACAACACTTGCAGGAGGAATGAACTGAATCAGTGCAGTTGAATGTCAGTAGTTATGAGTTGTGTGGGGGTGGGCAGGATATGTAGCGACAGGCGTTTTTGTTCTTTTCCGAGCTGGCTTAGTGTGGAAATCGGGTCATGAGCAATTCATCCATCTTGTTTGTCTTATTTCCACATTTCCCTCAGCAGATTGTGCACTCAACCATGGGTATGACCTCACGATTAAGACCTAGTCTATGGGCAGGTGGGGGTGGGTTGAGCTCAGGACAGATAAACTAAGTTTTCAATCAAGTATCTTTCAGTTGTATAATCACAATAAGATAAAACTGAATTCATACTGGTACTGTAGTATTTGTTAATAAAAAGTATTCAGGCCCTGACACTTTTTCCACATTTAGTTTTCTCAGATTCAGAATTTGAAATACATTAAATTAGATTTTTACCACTGATCTACAAGGCCTTGAGGACTATGTCAAATCAAAAGACAAATTCCAAAGGCTTCCAACAATTTACTAAAATTTAAAAACGGAAATGATCAGATTCAAAAAGTATTCGTACACTTAGTAACTGCAAGCCTAAATTTGCTCAGGCACAATATATTGCCTCGGCAAATGAAATGTGTTGATGGACTCCAGCGGTGTAAGTAATTAGTGGATCACCTGCTTTAAATGAATCCGTTAGGATAAATACCTCTCTCTGTATGGTCCCACAGTGTGGTAGAGACTGTCATAAGAAAGAACCATAATGAAGACAAAAGGACATTCTAAGCAAGTCGTGGATGTGATTATAGAGAAGCAGAAATCTGGGGAAGGGTAAAAAACTTAAATGGCATTGAACATGCCTCCGTCCTACAGAACTGGAAAAAATACAAAACTACCACCCCAATGACCTAGATCAGGCCGCCCCTTTAAACTTAGCGGCCGGACAAGAAGTGCGCTTCTTAGTGAGGCCAACTGTGACTCTGGATAAGTTACAGAATTCAGTGGCTGCGATGGACGATGATGTTCATGTATCAACAATCTCCAAGGCATTCCACAAAAAGGGCCTTTTTTTGGGGACTCTGTTAAGAAGACTGTGTCACTCACAAATACATATTCCCAATCTAATTTGTTTGAAATCCCAGGCTGTAAGACCCTTAAATGTGAAAATATGGATGGGGGCTGAATACTTCTTCAAGGCACTGTGTATACTAACTACAGTATTTTACATGCATGGTGACAATTTCTACTTTTCCCATTGTTTTATTGTGTGTCCCCTATGATTAGTGATATGGCAGCTACTTTTTAAATCTTTTTTCTGCCTTCTTCCTGTTATCCCCTGGCTGTTCTCTCTCTCACTCTCTCTGTCTCTCTGTCTCTCTCCGTCTCTGTCTCTGCTGACAGATGGCAGGCCCTCGCCTAGTTTTTGGGCCGGGGAGGAGCCTGGTAGGTATGGCGGAACTCGGATGGGCTCCTGGGGAATGGGCCACCTGTGTCACGTTGTTCCCACCGGTAGTGTGGACACGCCCTGCCTTCAAAACACGGTTCTCCTCAAACTGACAAGAGCAGTTGGAAGCACCGGTTAATACCTGCGCGCTAATAACAGTGCTATCATTCAGCCCATCTCAGTCAAATTAACAAGCAAGTTGTCGCAAAGCAGAGATTTCCCAGAAGTAGTCAAATCAATCAAGTTGGATTGTGCAAAATTGGATGGAGCGAATTTAAGTGATACCTTGTAGACAATGCTGTTTAGAATGATTCCTGTGTAATATAATAGTAGAGTAAACATTGCCTTTTGTTATTCACATCGTGTTTTCCAAGTGCTGATAATTCTGATGCTCCTTCCCTCAAAGGGTGTTCTAAAAGTAGTTTTGATAAGAAGCTGGTGAGGAATTACCTTCAAGTTCACTGCTGGAGAGCCCCTGTTTAATTAGACTGGCAGGAAGTAGCTTTTTCTCATTTCCATTAGTTTGACCACTGGTGTGCAATGAATGGAGGTGGTACTTAAAATGAAGTACTTTGAGTTCTATATGAGGGTAGATGTACTACTTCGAAGTAGTACCTTTTAAAATATGAATCGGTGCTCTCAGAGAGCGAATGCGGTCAGCAGGCTGTGGTCATGCATTAAGCTGCAGGCAGTGAGAAACTCTCCGAGTCATGTGAGCGGCTGTTTGGATACACTCTGTCCCAGTCTCTGCCCTCCGAGGTGACTCTTCACTTTCACATGATTTCTCTGCAAACGGTGACTCACCCTGTCAAGTCCTCCGGACCTCCGGGTCTGCAGCAGTGATGAGGGTGCTTGTGTCATCGTGACAGCCTTGTGCCTCTTTACCCATGTCTCTTTCGTTTGATTTCATGCTTAGTTGGTGACTGGAGTTGTTGTTTGCTTTAGTATTGTATTGTGTCGTGGTTGGATACAAAAGGTGGGTTAACCCACAGATTTATTCAGGAATTTCGCCTGCCAATGTTAACTTCCGGCAGGGCAGTACAGTGCAGAATGCAGACGGTGCGTTATGGTACGTTAACTATGCATTGCACAGTACAGACTACTTTGTAGATGTTGATTACTGTACGTAGTCGTTGGCACTAAGTACACAATACACTGCCGACTGCATCTCGAACTGCACGGTAGCACATGTCCCTCTCCGCTGCCGCTGGATTCAGTCCCTTGTTTGTTCTGGGTCGGTCATTGGTTCCTTTGAAATCTGCAATGATCCCTGCTCTCCCTGCACTTTATGGCCAGTAAACAATGGCAGATGGGGGGGTGAACTTTAACAGGCACTGCTGCCTTCCCGGGAGAGCGCTTAGAAAAACCTTGCTTGCTATTTAAAGAGACACCCGACAGGTGGGACAGTGATTGAGCCAGGAGGAGAGAGATTCGCCTATACGTGCTTACGCTTCCCACTCGAGAACGGACCTGGGGGGGGCTTTTGTTTTGAATTAGACTTCTCCTCAGAGCGCTACCACCGGCCCGATATGTGAATATGTGCCAAAGCGTTCACTGTTTGTCTTGAGTTGGAGAGTCTCCGGTGGCAGGTGCACATGTGACCGGGGAGGGGCAGAGCCTGTTGATCGTTCACGTCTCCATAATGGCCTTTTTTTACTCGCTTATAAAGCAATGGGGAGTTGATGCTTATGGCAACTCATATTCCACGCTCAGATTCCAAAGGTAGAGCCATTATAATCAGGGCGAAGGAATGCTATTTGTGATGCAATACAGGAAGAATCCTGAATGTCAGTTTGATTTTGAGCGCATGGCTTTCTCAGCTCCCTGTGACAAATTCTTCCTGACCCAGATGTACCAAAGTGCATTTACCTTGAATCTGTGGCACCAGGAAGTTCATTTGAAACGCTGGCGAAAAGGGTGCAGAAAGTATTTATTCATGTAGCCAGTTATAAAATGTAAGATTTTTTTCTAAAAACGTACTTGTATACTTCTAAGAATTACCCTGTCGACTTATTTTAGTATGGACTGAATCTATCCCTTACAGATGGTGGACGCGCACTCATCCAGAGTGTGTTGGGGTTGTGTGCAGGATGTTTTTACGAGTAGGATTGTGTGTTTTTCAGAGTCTATTTGTGTGGATCTCTCAGTAGGGTGTGTACATGAGTGTACTCACTGCAGTGGGGTTGTGTATTTCTCAGTAGGGTGTGTACATGTGTGTACTCACAGTGCTGGGCATGTCAGGGCAAGCACTCCTACCAAGTGTGGGAGGGAAGACTCACTAGGGGGGCTGATTTGTTGAAGTCTACTGCTGCGGGCTTGGAACATGACTATTGTTGAGTCCTCTCACAAGGCTGGGTGGGGAAATGATTTTCATAAAGATAAGGATGACATGATCAATACATGGAGCTGGTTTGTCCTAGGGCGTGTGCGTGCGTGTGTCTCTGTGTGTTATAAGAGGACAAACTGAGATGATGGGAGATCACCAGTGCCTCACCTCTTCCAGATAGAAGCAAGCAACTGCCAAACGTTAATACGTTAATACATTAATACCAACCGCAAAGCCAGCACCAAACTATGCACTGATTGGTCAAAGGATTCAGGTTTATTCAGTGATTTACCCAATCTCCAGTTCACTTCAATTCCTCCCTTCACCGGCCTTCAACCATGTCGTCTGTTTTGTGACCAAACATATTTAAAATGCCTGAAGTTCCTGTCTGCTTGCGTTCTTTATAGGTCCAAGGTCAGGTGGGTGGGTGTTCTGTTGTGAAACACTCACTGCTCCCCACCTATGGGTTGGCGTACATGGTTTAGGTTAGGCGTTAATGGCGCCCGTGGCTCAGTAAGTGGAGCATGAAAAACCGTTTTTTAACGTTAACTCTGGGAGTATGTTTGTTGGGTCACTTTAGTCATACTTGGTTTGTCTGCTCCTAAAATGTAATCAAGTTTACACAACAACCTGAGGTACCCAAGGAAACGTAACAGAAACCTGATGAAACGCAGGTCATGGGTCATCGGCAGTGATAAAAGCCCACTTTTCTCTTTACTCTGTTATCTCCCCCCTCCTTCCCAGAACCGTCTCCCTCGAAATCTCTTGCTTTTGCGTTTCCCAGAATCCAGTGCCTTTATCCTCTCTCGCTCCCGCTCCCTGTGCCAGGGGGGCACGGAAGTTTGGATATGTTCGCCTTTTCCCTGTCCTGCCACTTTCTGTAATGGCGGGGCAGTTAATGAGCGATCAATGTGTGTGCACTGCATGGTACCAACTCGAGTTGTACATGGCCCCTGTCTGCACAGCTGACAGAAGCGTGTCAGGTTAACCGACATGCGGAACGGAGCTCTGGTACCTTAACCACTGCTCTACTTTACTGTACTCTTTCTGTGTGGGGAATGCGCTTTCTTGTTGGCTTACTGTGCCATGTCGGGTCAGAGCCCAGAACTCTGGGCCCTGTCAGTTTGAATCTGTAGCTGGTTTTACCTTATGGCACCGCCTGACAATACTTGCTGTGAAAAGCCATCTATATATAATCATATTGTAGCAGTGTTAGTTGCCCTGGGTATGGGCACCTCCTGAGCAGATTAACATTGTTGTGTGGAGTAGGTTCTGGGTGTTCTTTGTTTTGGGGATTTGCTGAGCACAATCAAACACTATAAATAGAGGTGCTGCGGTGAGGCGTACCAAAAAATGTTTTATCTGAGAGTTCTCATGACCTGATTCAAGTTTTATACTTTGCAGAATGGGACTTAATAAGGAATAAAAACCCTAGCTGGACATTTTTGTGTTTATTTCATGAACAAATTGAGAATTGTGCTGATTAGCATCGGGACCTGGCGATGCTATTTATCCACTTAGCTCGACAGTAGGACGAGCATTAGTTCAGTTCCTGGCAGGTGCACTGCCATTGTCTCCCTGTAGGAATGTGAGGTATTCACCAACTGTAGGCTGTTTAAATTGAATAATGGTTATAATAAGTCTTTATAAATAAATTGTCATACTAAGGTATTAGAAAGGTTTGTTCTCTGCTGTGTGCTAATCTGGCCTCTCGTCTTATTCACCACAGAGCCGCTTTGCGGAGGTCTTCGGAAAGGACACTGCAGCAGAGAGCCGGAGGTCCCAGGAGAAGTTCAGAAAGTGGCTCCTTGCAGGAGCAACGCTGGTCACCGGAGTGGTTGTGGGTTCCCTGATCATTCTGAGGCGCCTGTGAGGGGCGGATGGTGTCAGGACCACCACCACCGGTCATGCCATGTCAACATGAAGGTTTTTTTATTTTTTATTTTATTTATTTTTTATTTTTTATTTGATTTTATTTTTATTTTTTTTGATTTTTTTATTTTATTTATTTTTTTTTTTTTTTTTTCTATTTAATTTTATTTTTATTTTTTTTTATTTTTTAATTTTTTTTTTTAATTTTTTTTTTTTTTTTTTTTTTTTGTGCATCACTGATTAACCAAATAGCACCACTACGTCATATCTGCAGAACGGACTTGATGATACCTTGGCAACGGGTGTCTGTCACTGCGATCCATGTCAAACGCACGTAAAAAAAAAAGACATTTGGACCACTTTCTTCCTTCCATTGCTGTTTTGTTGTTGTAGTATTCATGGTTCATAACTTTCAATCATGCAAATGACAAAAAAACAAAACAATAAATGTCCGAGGTGGCAGAGAAGTCGTTTATTTGATCTTTCCGAGTGAAAATGTGTTGTTGAAGATCTTTCAATAAATAGGATGAAAGGGTTTTTGGGTGTTTTTCCCCATTGTAAAGATGTAGAATGGTATATATTCCGTAGTTTGGACGTGGACAGCCAGGGAGGAATGAAAATAATCTTGACCATCTTCAAGGACCAAGTCGGTAAAGTTTGATCTGTATCTCGTGTTTTTTATTTTATTTTATTTTTTTATCCGTGTTCAATAAAAACCTGATCTCACCGGTTGAAATTTTGGTTAATGCAGAAAAGAACTTAACAGTGAGGAATTGGGCAGAAGCAACTGTGCCTGTCGTCTTCTGCATCAAACAGAATCTGATCAATAACTGATTAGGATTCCAGGGTTCTTCTGAAACATACTCACGATTTAATTCATGTTCACCAATAAATAAATGAAGAAAAACCACAAGAGGTTATTGTATTTGACTGCTTGCTGCAGACATTGTGAATATAAAGTTAAAAAGTCTTGCCTTCCCAAAGGTGGCAGGTTTCAATCTGAGAAGCAATTATAGTTACTGACTACATTATGGTATTAAACACTTTACCCTGAAGGGAGGGTACATATGCTTGAAAATGGCAAAATCTGTTTGCTGTTTATGGAATGTTAGCCCAAATTTTTGGTCAACCCTCCCCTGAAAGCTATGTACTTGTGCAACCCCATTCCTGAAGATCCTGAATCTCCCTGAAATGCGTCCTTGGAGCATGTGGTCACCTGTAATTGTTTGTACTCGTGATACTTGATCTGATGAAGTGAAGGGTTTGAGTGAAACTGAAACCCTTGCTGTCTCCTGCTCCGCAGAACCAGGGCTGCCTGCCTCTGGCATATGTTGCGACCACTGTGAACCACTGATCCGCTGTGAACAAGCACCCTGATCACATTGTTTTCTTATCTACCGGTCCTGTTCTCAGCCAGGAAAAGCCTTCCCATTTAGTGTGGCTTGGATAAGTTTAGAACAGTTTTAAAATCAAATGTCGATTTGCATTCATGTTCTTAGAAAATTAATTTTTCTATGTTGTATAATAATGTCCAGATCGTTTTGAATTCCACACAGACACTCTACTCAGCATTTGCGCAAATGTCGGGGGACTTAGTGCAATGTTTTCCGTTTGTTGTTCAGGGGTCTTTGCAGGAGTTCAGGTCCTTACAGCCGTGTGGGGAAAAAAAAAAACCATTACAAGTGAATATAAAATAATTAAACGGGAAGGCTTGCCTGGAGGACTGACTTCAAGCATGGACTGTAAGTTTCACAGTCTAAATTAGCTTCGGAAGTTTAGTTTAGCTGCCAGCGCAACATCTCTGTAAAGCCTGAAAGTTTACTCTTAAGATTGCTAGATGGGTCCTCTCAGCACTTATTTAACATTTGCTAAATTACACAAAATAAGCTTGAAGACCGAAAAAGAGCTGGATGTTCAAAACTATTGCTTTACATCCAGGTTATATCGGTGAGTTTCTCACTGAAATTATGTTCTGTGTATTTTTGGTCTTTTGAAAATATTCAATACTCAAGGGTAGAAAAAATCTTGTGGTCATCTTCTAACAGTAATGTCTGCCAAAATCAAGAGTCACGTTTGTAAAAGGCATGTACATGCGGGTCTAGTCTTGGGCCGGATGTTGGCTGACTGTAGACAGAGCAGGATCTGCTGAACTGTCATCTTCCCTTTCGCTGCCTGCTCCATCTGGGTCATTTTACTGTCAGACGTCTAGCTGCCTGTCCCTTCATAACCACTCCATCTGGGTCATTTTACTGTCAGACGTCTAGCTGCCTGGCCCTTCATAACCGCTCCATCTGGGTCATTTTACTGTCAGACGTCTAGCTGCGTGTGTCAGTCAGACCTGGCCTACCTGCTCCAATAAACATATTTTATTAAAGTATTAAATGCACCAGTCAGAACCGATTTCTTCTTTACATTAGTAATGATGCTTTTGGCAGATCCTTTGACAGGAAACGGCATTGAGTGGGCGGGAGCGTTTGTCGGGACAGGTAACCATCCCTGGGGAGATGGGCCTTACTGTGCCATTCACATTTCACTGAGAGGGCTCGAATCCCATTTTCCCTTTAGTCACTGAGCAAAATAGTGTCATTTATAAAACACAATGTCATCTGTTCACAACTTTGCTGTCAGTATTATGTGCGTACTTTGGCTGTTATGACACTAATAAGAGGCCCCCTGCAATATTCACTTCTCAAAAGGGATTTTTGTATTTCCTTTATTCCTTTTATCCGGCTCATCTAGCTTTATTTTTTATAAAAGATTGAGAGCTGCTTTTCTTTAAAGTAATTGCCCTGATTTATTAAAGCATAATTATTTTTTAATAGTCTACTTTATAATGATGTTTCTATTTTGCACTACGCTGTACTTAATGGATCCTATGTATGATAAATCTTCCACCGAGAAAATATCAATTTCAGCGCAGGCCGAGACCAACCATTTATCAACAAAGAGCTGTCTGTGCTTCAAAGAGCTGTTGTAACACTTCAGCACGAGTTTCAACCTATGGGTATCCGGAGCCTCTGAAATTTCCTCATAGCCTTCACCGTAAAATGTATTTATGAGATGGAAAATGTGATTTTTAAATGTTCCAGTATAAACCTTCATGCTATGAATATTGACACAAATTTGCCAAAATACATTGGGGGGTAAGGAAACCTGCCAAAGTTTAAACTGAAAAAGATAAATCTGTTTTAAATGTAGTGTAGTTTTATTGCCTGCACTGATAGTTTCTGCACTATATATTTATTTAAATTTAAATGGGTATGTATTGATTAGACAATTGGGAGCAGGATACAAGTATAAATTTGGAGTATCGAGGGAAAAACATATTTATGGCTTTTATTTTTAGGTAGGGAGAGTAGGCAAACTTTAAATATTTAGTGTTTTGCCTTTAAAGCCTGCATTCCCATGAAAGAAAATAAATTAACATTAATATTGCATGTTAATTTCAGACATTAAGCGGAGCAGGCGAGCGAGACTCATTTTTAAAAATTTATTGGATTTACTACATTTAAATTCTCATTTTCACATTGCTACGTCACCATCTGACCTAATTAACCCAAGCACTGCCAGAACTGATTCCATTTCTCATGGGTCTCTCAGCCACTTAAAAGTCTTTTTCAGATCTTGAATCCATACATAAGTTTTATTTTATTTATTTTTAAAATTTATACTGGTTATTATCAAAATGTATTGATTGATGCTTAATATTTTTGTTAAAAAAATATTATTTGTAACAAACTACCTTGGGAGACCTTGAAGACCAAAACGAAGGTTGGTAATTATCACAATCCTATATCATAGATACTTTCAGATGGCTACATAGTTATTTGTCGACATATATGTAAAAGAGAAATGTTGTCAAATAGCTGTACTATACACAAGTAAATGTACTTCAAATGCATTGATGTCTAATCTGCTTTATGGCCTTATTATCTGCTATAAATAAGACAGAAAAAACAAACACTGAACCAAAAGAAAGAAAATGCTGTGCTGGACTTTATTTAATTTTTTAGCTTGCATAACATCTTTTGCTTTCCGTTTGAATAAGCATTTAGTACATTCAATATGGTGAGAGGTTTTTAAAGTGGAAATCTGAACAAATGCTTATCCCTGACCTTCTGTTGACGTGGCCTTCTTTTCACAAAAAAATTCATTTGCCATTTTAGAATCTCATTAAAAGCACAATCAAATCAATCTGTGTGGTTTATACTCATGGTTAAGACATACTTAGAACTAAATCGTGTTTGGTAAAACATGCTTTTACATGGGCGTTAGCAGATGAAGGGGAACTGATTGGGTCATAGGGAAGTGATTATGATGAAACGCTAGGAGGGAGGAGAGGTGGGCTGGTCACATGCGGCAGGAGTGATCAGCTGCAGTGAGGCGCAAACCTGCTCTACTTCCACTGGTTCTTCTCATAGTCCCACTTGGAAGAGAAGCCATTGATTGGGTTAACCCGCATGTCAATCATCCTCTTGAACTGCTTGGCCTGCGACTCCTCATCCAGAGTATGAGGGCGTGGTGGATACACTGCAACACAGAGACCTCTATCACTCTGGGCTACAGGCAGAATGTGATTTGCTGCTGTAATGAGACTGGTGATGATGCAATTGCTTGTATAATCACAGTAATTAATGAGATGTCGAGATCCGATTGATAGATGGTACAATATTGATGTTGCTGTAACAGAACAGGGCAGATGGAGGAAAAAAACCTGTATAAGGGCAAGCGGTTACTGTGGTATTTTCTATTTTACAGTAAGAGCGTTTAATCCTTTGGAATAGCACTAGTCTGATTTAGTGCTCACCGTAGTGTCGCTGCCAGGCGACCACCAGGCCAGTAATGCCAACGAATACCAGAATACCACCAATCACCGTCTTCCATTCACTGGAGGGCTTCTTCATCTCAGCGTAGGTCTTATTGAACATCAGCCTGTACACTACGGAAGAAGGGAAAAAGGTAGTGTGTCAGAGATGGAGAGAAAGTGAGGGAATGCTCACCTAGTCCTATGGTATAGTCCTTCTTATAGAGTGGACATGAGGGTGATGTTACGAGCAATTTTCTCCTCCTTCGAAAGCTGGCTCCATGGGCCCTGCTCCTTCTTCTTGAGGCTCTTCTCCGATGCACCGAGAGAGTCGTGAAACGGTTTGTCCGGCAATGGGGTGTCCAGGCGGTCCCAATACATTGGCAGTGACATGTCTGCTTGCGTTGACACCTCTGGATAGTGAAGTACAAGTATCAGAGAAAAGGTTACAATTAAAAAGGGGGGTGTAAACACATAGGTCAAGTCTGGTGCACAAGCTGTATTGGTCCAAGCTGTATTGAAAATGGATGGATGGATAGATGGACAGACTGAAGGAAGGTCGAATCAACAATATGTAAGATACAAACTAATCTTAAAGCATCAGGGCAACTACTAATTTACCACATGTTGTCACACTTGGTTGTTACAATCTGTATTTTATATTATATGTTATTATTAGCTGTATTTAATTTAGAGATGTGTGTCAAGACTCTAAGTCTATATTCGTTTTACTTTGTGCTTCAAAGACTTGGTGCCCTCTGCTGGCATGAAACCGTGCCATGCGGATACAGTGTCTTGCAAAAGTATTCAGACCCTAACCAATTCTCTCATACTATTGAATTACAAATGGTATATTGAAATTTCGTTCTGTTGTATAATTTATTTTAAAATACTGAAACACAAAATCAATTGTTCTAGGGTGATATTGGTTTTTTGTTGGGAAATGTTTCTATGACTGTAGCACAGGTTCAGAGTGATTTTGGTCCATTCGTCTCTGCAGATTTCTCCAGCCATTCTTCCTTCAATTCTAAAAAGATGCCCAGTCCCTGAAGATGAGAAGTATCCCCACAGAAAGATGCTGCCACCACCATATTTCACTGTAGGGATGGTGTGTCTTTACGCCACACTTTAGACCACAAAAACTTTAGACCATTCTTGGCAGTGCCTGGGTGGTGTGACTCAGATTCCACTTGGATATTATTTTGTATCCTTTTCATTTCTCGCTAACTTCTATAGAATGCTATTTAGTCTTAATTTTATTTCAAATTCACATCCTGACAAATGATGCTTTGACAGTGGGGTTTTATCTAAAATATATTACATACTTTTGCAAGTGTTTTGTTTAGTTGTATAAAAATTCTAAATTCTTAACAGTTGTGTTTAACCTGGTTTTATTTAACACGTGTGTGAGTATTCATATATATAAACTTGAAAAAGCAATGCGTAATTACCGTGTGCTTGACCAGACATTCTTGCGCTACAGTTTATCCCCGCCAGCACAGGCCTTGACAAGAGGCTTCCCACACGCCCTGCTGTCATCTTCAACATCTGAAAAACATGCCCACTTTAACTTTATACCGTACTGGAATAGAATTCGATCTTTGTCTGCTATATATCAATTGTCTACTTGTTTTATGGCGCTTTTAAGATACTGCGAGATAAGCTGAGCATACATGCACTTAAAAAAAAAAAGTGATTTCGTTGTTAAAAAATGCTCCTAATAAGTCCTGTGTTGTGATTCTGAGCGGTGTTTATAACAGTGCCATCTACTGATGACTACATATTAGCACTCAGTTTACATTGAGGATGTATTGCGATAAATGAATCCCAATGCACGCGGGTTATGCCCAAGCCTGACGGCTAACATTTCTCCATGTCACTGCTCTTTTATTAGAGTTTCTCGTATAACTCGACAAATTCTTATATTGGAGTTATTAGTTTTATCCACCATTTTCTCAAAATCGCGTTAAAAGTTACCATCCATAAACCGCCACAAACTAACACTGCTTTAAAGCGTCTGTCCGACATTTGCGCCGGAGCCACACAGAGAGCGGTACAGCGGTATCGTTCCTGCCCATCCTACTACTGTCGGATTACCACTGACACTGTAGAAACATAAAGCTGTAGAATGTGTGGTGAACTAGTCCTTTGTCCTGCTGAAGACAGATTTCTTAAAACACTTCTGCCACCCCCCACAATCAATTATTTTTATTTGGCTTGCATCTCCCTTTAAAAATGGAATCTGTTGTTGAAACGTTCATGTTATTAGGTTTTATTATTTAGTTTGAATTGTTTTCTTTTTGCATCATGAATGTCTTGTGAATTGTACATTGCCCTGGATAAATTACATCCATTACATTATATTAAAATACATAAATTACACAATAAATATAGGTTATGCATGTTTGTTTTTTACTATGTACATGCCTACTAGGGGAATATCTTTCCAGTTGAAGCAATAGGCCTATTGATAACACCATCAAAGTGATTTTGACATCCGCCAATTCTTCTTCTTGAGCATAATTTCATTTATTTCCGGAAATGAAATGGCCCACTTTTTAGTGGGTGACACACACTGAAGCGTCAAGCCTCCTAAATGAAACCAGGGGGAAATAGCGCAGTTCTATATCTATAAGAGAGCATGCAATACTGACTAGTATGGTGGAATGACCCTCACAAGACTATAACTATACTCCTGATACAGAGCCCTGACTACATTATACTTTATCAATGAAAACTGTGTGTGAATGTTTTTACATATGAACGTACATTTTATTTGACATTCTTGCAAGAAATATGACATTTGAACTTAACAGACTATAACACAATAAAACTTTGTATGTGTATGAGTAGAAAACTTTGCAGTGATATCTCGCAAAACATGGACAATACATGCAGTTTACCCGGAAAAACGACATTTTCAAAGGCAATTGCTTTAATGCAATTCTCAAAATTCTCCTTCTTGTGAATTGCACATCACATTGACTATAGCTTTGATGGTTTGGCGTGTCATTGGTTGTATTGGATATTGAAATATCACCTACTCACTTCTGTAATGTGGGTCCCACAGGATAACCTCAATGGACCAATGTTTTGCCACAGCAACTAGGACCCCCCGTTGCTCCCTACCGCTATATTTGTACATTGTACTTGTACAACATGCATATATATGTTGCATATGACCAGTAAATATCTTCTTGGCAGTCCTAGTGCATAAAAATGAACGCTTCTCCCTTGAGTTCTGTATCAGAAACTGGAATGGCCACAAGAAGAGTCCTCAATGAATTTGATCATGTTGTGATTGGTGCTCATTGTTTAGCAGTTGCTTCTGTGGCAAAGGATGAGGAGACATATCACAAGTAATAGCCTCAAAGTTGATTCTAACCAGGGAAAAAGAGAGAAAAGAATTACATAGTTGAAAAGCACCAGTGAGTGAGCATACGCTGGTGCACGTGGAGAACCTGTGTTCAGAGCCCTGGCAGGATGGTGAGCATCTTGCATTAAGGAGATGAGGGAGAACTCAACATGATCACAAAGCTTGTAACCAGGTTCAATTATGTATGGAGCATGAGCACTGGACTGCCAAGCTGTGGAGGAATGCCTTAGGATCTAATGAGTCCTACAGTGTATTCCCGGGATTTAATGCAACATGCGTCCTGAGAGCCTGGCAGCATCACGGCTCAAAGTACCTGCGTCCAGGCCTGTGAACCGTCATATCCGTACTGTCGTGCCAGAATTGCAAACAGTTACAGATATAATCTATTTTAAAGTCTCAGGAACTAAAGCCCCAGCCTGAATCATTGCCGGAATACACACCAAATATGCCGTTGACTATTATAACACCAGCAAACAGAGCAGAATCCTGTTGTTTTGAAACACAGACTCATTCAGGTGAACCACCCCTCCACAGTGCATTTTGTGGGCCTGTTTGGTATTACATGGCTTCCTTTCAGGCCTGGCTGTTTTCCTTGGTAACTGGGAAAACTGGCAGCAGACCATTAGTGGGGCAGTGATTTGGCCAGGAAGCTGCGTCCCATTGACCTCTAAATACAAACAGTGCACTTATTTTTCTTAACCAACTGAAACGTAATTCATGACCCCAAAATCTACAGAGACTGGGAGTTGGATCACTATCAAAACATGGACATCAAAGTTAACTTTTCTTCATTTTTGTTGATCTTAAAAAATGTCCAAAATGAGCATGCACAACAAACAGAAATACATTAAAATATCAAACTAAAAGTGAAAATAATAGTTAGTCTGGTAGTTAGTATTATTTGAATTTCACCCTAATAATACATTTTTAAAAAATTTTCTCGCTTGCTTTTGATTTCTCTTGTGGCATCGTGTTTCTGTTTACTTTGTATTTACATTGCTTTGAAAAACAGTTTCTTAACTTCGCAAAACGTTTATTTGTCTTGCATTGCTGCCCTTCTGAGCGGGTCTCTGGGTGTGCAAAGGCTAAAGTGTACTCACAGCTCTTCTGGGAGAATTGATCACACAGGTGTCCAAACCTTCAACCAACCAATGACAAACCCCTGTTCTTCAAGGCTCTTTGCTTTTACTGTTACTTCACCTTCCTTGGAATGCAGTGACAGACAGCCGATCGCATGAGCCAGTTTAAACATGGGGGTGGAGGGGAGGAGGACTGTTAGACCCATGGACTGCTAGTAAACAGGCTGAAAGTGTCTGACTACAGGCTGGCAAAGGGAGGAGGACCTGTGGACTGTGGACTGCTTCCGAGAATTCGCTCGGTTACATCATCCTTCCACAACTTTCACGGGGGCTGTGAAATGGGGATGGGACAGGCATTAGTAACAGAGGACTCTGGGTTAGTTGCTTGGGAAGCCGTGTGAAAAGCAGTTTCTACCCAGAGCTGAAAGAATGGAACCGTCCAGAGAGAGCACTGGATTGAGGCCAGGCCTTGGCTGGGTTTGACAGCGGGTCTCACATATTCCCTGACATCCTGCTGATGTTCTTCACCAGAGCAATGCTCACAGATATGGGCTCAGAGGGGAAGGGGAAATGGGCGAGTCCAGTTGGGGTCATTTAAGGATAGCTTTTACATTAAACTATTTTAGGATTAGAATACACATAAATATATTTGACATTTATTTGGTTACCAGACTACTATACTAAGCTCTAGTAAGGTTAGGTTAAGGTTTAGTAATGGTTTACTTAAATTTTTAAGTTTGATATTTACATATAATACCTTGTTTAGAGTAGCTGCTCCCCCTCTTAGAAGGTGAACTTGGAATCTTCTTGTCCCAGTGCCTTGAGGAATACTCTTCTGTTACCTCAGTTACTGTGCATATTCGGTATAAAGAGCTTTGAATAAGTGCTTCTGATCAGTGGCTCTCAGGCTGGGGTCAGAGGACTCCTTAGGGTATTTCAATGTGTGTTGCATTATAAAAATTACTTAGTTACCGGAAGGCATTAACTTGTGGCAATAGATAGGCTAAATAAGGACCAAGCTATACAGTTTTATCAGCATATGTGATCTCTTATCTCATGTTCTGTGTTTAACAAAAATGTCTTTAGAATTTTAAATAGCACAGTATGTTCCTACCATTTTCCTCGCATTTCTAATTGTTTCGGATTGCAAGGCTATGTTGGCGTTTAATACAGACGTTCCATGCATGGCAATTATATCTGGAGCTTAAATGTTTAAACGTGCTGTATTTATCATAGAACTCATTACTGGTGGCATTCAATACCATGTTCAGCTGACGTATTAAATAAACTTGTCACTAAAATCTCCAAAGAGAAATGTTGACACAGGAGAATCTCAGATTTGTTTTCTGATTCATTAGCTGCAGAAACTTGAAAATAACAAAAAATGTACCAGCAAAGTTCCGTTCATACTGAAACAATTATTGTCTAATATTAAAATACAACATATATTTAATGTTTTCACACATATTACATGTAACATAAAGTGTACGTTCATGTGTCTACACTTCTATGTGTATTATATTTAGTTTCGTAGCTGAATTTCAGTTGATACATGGCTTATACTTAGAAACACGTTACATGTCAGTATTTGATAAAAAACATTGGCAAGTTGGGTTGTTTTGACCGCTAGGCGGCAGTATATGTTATAAAATCCGTGTTTTTGCCTTTAAAAAACACACTGGGAGAAAACCCTTGACTTTATGACGCTTGAATGAGATCTCTT
>JAOYSI010001338.1:0-17233 GCA_025775065.1 Hiodon alosoides
ACTAGTCTCCCAGTTCCTGCTGCTGAAAAACATCCCCACAGCATGATGCTGCCACCACCATGCTTCACTGTAGGGATTGTATTGGCCAGGTGATGAGCGGTGCCTGGTTTCCTCCAGACATGACGCTTGCCATTCATGCCAAAGAGTTCAATCTTTGTTTCATCAGACCAGAGAATTTTGTTTCTCATGGTCTGAGAGTCCTTCAGGTGTCTTTTGGCTAACTCCAGGCAGGCTGTCATGTGCCTTTTACTGAGGAGTGGCTTCGGTCTGGCCTCTCTACCATACAGGCCTGATTGGTGGAGTGCTGCAGAGATGTTTTGTCCTTCTGGACGGTTCTCCTCTCTCCACAGAGAAATGCTGGAGCTCTGTCAGAGTGACCATCGGGCTCTTGGTCGCCTCCCTGCCTAAGGCTCTTCTCCCCCCGATCGCTCAGTTTGGCCGGGCGGCCAGTTTTAGGAAGAGTCCTGGTGGTTCCAAACTTCTTCCATTTACGGATGATGGAGGCCACTGGGCTCATTGGGACCTTCAATGATACAATCCTGTCTCGGAGGTCTACAGACAATTCCTTGGACTTCATGGCTTGGTTTGTGCTCTGACATGCACTGTTAACTGTGGGACCTTATATAGACAGGTGTGTGGCTTTCCAAATCATGTCCAATCAACTGAATTTACCACAGGTTGACTTCAATCAAGTTGTAGAAACATCTCAAGGATGGTCAGTGGAAACAGGATGCACCTGAGCTCAATTTTGAGTGTCATGGCAAAGGCTCTGAATACTTATGTACATGTGATGTTTTTCATTTATTATTTTTAATACTTTCAAAGATTTCAAACGAACTTCTTTCACGTTTTCATCATGGGGTATTGTTTGTAGAATTTTGAGGAAAATAATGAATTTAATTCATTTTGGAATAAGGCTGTAACATAACAAAATGTGGAAAAAGTGAAGCACTGTGAATACTTTCCGGATGCACTGTAGCTGGCAAAAAGTGTGTGATGTGTAATGTGGTGATTGCCACTGTCCAGTGAGTAAAAATCTAGTAGGTGGCTCAGCTGCAGTTTGTTTCATCTGGGGGTTTCACGAGTATAGGCTTGAATGCAATGTTACTGCAGTTTGGTGCGGAACCGACATGTCAGTTGATATGCAAATGTGGAGGCCGCAGCTTTGATAAAATTTTTATAAAAATTATAATATATGTGGTGAAGTTTGAATGAAAAATCTATTCCTTTGAGATTATTGTAATAGCAAGGTTGTCCACTGGATAGTTCTATCAAATTATATCTAATGATAGCTCACTGAGTATTTTTTAACAGTTGGCAATTAACAAGGGTTTTGGGTCAGTTTTATGCATGAATGAATGCAAATCACGCCTATAGAAGTCTGCTAGCGTGCTGCTATCTGTGAGAAGGTGGTTTGAATGTGAAATGTACCTCTCATATCTATAATTTTGATAAACGGTGTTTGATGTTCTAAGCACTCAAACAAAATAGAACAAGTTCCTCTGTCTATCTGTCTTAAGCGAAGCCGTTGCAGACTGCCTTATGGAAAATAAATGAAATACAAAAGCCGTATAAAATATATATTGTAGAGAGAACTGAACTTTATTTTACTTATGCATACGCTGGGCAAAGAGGCATTTTTATCAGGATTGTGGTCAATTCCTAATGTGTTGGTAAATTAAATTTAAGAACTGGAATGTGTATTTAAAAAGGATAGATAATTTGAATTGAAATGGAATAGAATTGCAGCTGGGAAATCCTCTTAAAAGCATTCCTTTGAAGGGTATAAGACAAGTCTAAAGGACAGTATTGATATCTTTAAAAGTAGCACTGGAGTATTTAGTGGAACAATAGGATCTCATGGCACATCTGTTTACGTTTCTTTGCGATGAATAAGTTGAATATCCCTGACAGTGAACACATCAAACCGTACGTGGGATGATAAACGATAAACACCGGTGACGTCCAGTTTTTACATCCCTGTGGCTCTACACTTGGATATGGTTGTGTTTTAGAAATCCTTCTTTAATGATAAATAGCCTGTATGTTATCCATTCAGATGGTAGTAAATGTCAAATGACTAGAGGATGCTTCTGATATTCTGGCATTCATTGTGGCATTCATTCAAGAGACCAACGCCTATCTTTCTGGGCCTGCAGGTGGTTCACACGGAGAGAAACAGTCTAAATAACCGATTCCTGCCCTGGGACGCAGTGGAGACTGAGGCCATCTTGTCAATCGACGACGACGCACATCTTCGGCACGATGAAATAATGTTTGGTTTCCGGTGAGTCGGCTTGATGCCACGGCAACCTGTTGTATTTGTTCCTTCTCAGAGAGTGCTTAAATAAATGGTTGGACTGGCCCCTGTTGAATGAAAGATTAATCTTATTTGCTTGTAGGGGAATTGTTTGTCTGCTCGTCCATTGCGCGTTTGGAAATGTATACACATTTCAAAAGCCATTAACAAATGAGGAAGCTGGAGTTCCTGTGAATAAATGAATAATGACTGACAGACACCCACTGACAGTCAGAGTGATCAGGCAGCAGTATTCAAGGTCTCACAAAGGGAGGGGGAAAAATATTATATTGTCCTCCTTATAATACTGGGTGTTTAGTTGGGTGTGGTGCTGGTGCAGGAGGAGTTTTCCGGCTGGCCCACAGTTTCAGGGGACACCAGGGGAAGGGAACCAGAAAGAGCTTGCACATATGTGGGCTGTGTCAAAAATGTGCAGGATCACCAACTGGACAGTATTAAAAGAAATGCTGTTTAATTATCCGGGCAGAGGTACAGTCGGGACAAGACAGAGCTACAGTCCAGAAACGGGTTATCCTGAAACAGATCCTCATACAAAATAGGCCAAAACACAAATTGGGTTTAAAAAAAAGAAAAGAACTCCAAACGCACTAATTCAATGGTCCTCTGGTTCGGCTCAAACAAGCTAGCATTTACACTCTCCCTTCAGGTACCAGCCCAGCCAAACAAAGCAGCAGCTGTTTATGCTGTTGTTGATTCAAATATTGCCTCTAGCTGTAAAAATTACAGAACTGAGGACCATTGGCCAACAGCAGGCCAATATTCGCAGTCCGATCTTAAAAGGGCTGCGACAGACTCCCTACCCACTGTCGTGTCACACGCACACAATTGGACATGGCTTTTGAATGACATTAAACGTACAGATTTATTGAGCACTTGGAACCTGCCTGTACGTGCCTTCACTCAGGCTCAGACTCACCCTCCTCTCCCGCCCATCTCTCTCAGGGTGTGGCGCGAGGCCAGGGATCGGATTGTGGGCTTCCCAGGGAGGTTCCACGCCTGGGACGTCAACCATCAGTCCTGGCTCTACAACTCCAACTACTCCTGCGAGCTCTCCATGGTCCTTACTGGTGCTGCCTTCTTTCACAAGGTAAAGCCCTGGCATTCTGGTGTTCACCACCTGGCCATCTTCAGGGGTTATCGCCATGCTGGCCTGTCCTTCGATGCCTGGCTTTGTAGTTTACAGGGAGGGGAGGACTTTGCTAGTTCCAATGTCTTTTATACTCTTGAAACCATGAAATTGAAACCGTCTTGAAATGTGCTTTTTGTGGTGACTGCAACACATAACGTTAATCCTTTTGCTTAAAAATTAGGACAATGCTGATCATTATAGTAATGGACACAATCTTCCCACAAGCAGAACCTATTTCGATATTATTCTTTGTTAGTTAGTATTTCATTGTTAGTTTCTTGTGTGGCTCCATGCCACACAAGCCCTCCCATCCTTAGTTTATGCCTCTGGGTCTCTCTCTGTTGAAGCTGTTCCCTCCTGCCTCTCTGGGTCTCTCTCTGTTGGAGCTGTTCTGTCTGTCTCCACTGCAGTACTATGCGTACCTGTACTCATACGTGATGCCCCAGGCCATCCGTGACATGGTGGATGAGTACATCAACTGCGAGGACATCGCCATGAACTTCCTGGTGTCTCACATCACTCGCAAGCCCCCCATCAAGGTGGGTGTCCTGAAGGGGGAAATGGAGACTTGGGTGTCCCCTTTTCCCTAGCTGCAGGGGATGCCGATTTAGAAAAGCATTGTGAAGGAAACCTCAGAACTGGTAATAAACTTGCATTTGCTCATTCATGTCAAAGAAATCCATTGGTTGTGTGAGTAAGTGAACGATAGCGGGTCATTCACGCTTGCCTTGTGAGCCCTTCAGTTCTAAAGTTGCAAATATAATCCACCATATTTGTCCTGATTAGTAAACTGCATGTTGATGGTCACCTACGATGACCAGTCACTTATATTCTGTCTTCAATTATTCCCCCATGGACAGGTGACCTCTCGCTGGACCTTCCGCTGTCCCGGCTGCCCACAGGCCCTGTCCCACGACGACTCTCACTTCCACGAGCGCCACAAGTGCATCAACTTCTTTGTGAAGGTGTACGGCTACATGCCACTGCTCTACACCCAGTTCCGCGTGGACTCTGTGCTCTTCAAGACCCGCCTGCCCCACGACAAGACCAAGTGCTTCAAGTTCATTTAAGGCCAGAGGCGGGGCCCGGGTGGCACCCCGTGCACTGGTCTGGGCTCAGGGGGGACCCGAAGAGGAGAGGAAGGAGACTGGCGAAGTGATTGGTGGGGGGTGGGGGGGGGGGGGTCAGCTGCTAGGTGAGGCGATCCAATGAGCATATCGTATGGAAGAACTGGTTAAACTGAAAAAAAAAAAAAAAAAAAACTGCTGCCAAAATTCAGGCCTTTGTGTTATATCGGCAACCACTACAATTATTTTTCACACCACTTTGGACTGCTGAAAGTGTCAGATATAACCTGGGCACCAGAGAGCTCGCTTTTGGACGGTACTCAAACTGACATGCCTTCAACATATGTCACCCATTTGAGACCGGGACCATGGTGGGGGTTGGGAAAACTAACTTCTCAGTGTAAGTCTTTTATTTGTTGGGGAGGGGGGGGCAGGGCACACAGCTGTCATTGCTCTCTCTAGGTTTTTTTATTTTTATCATTTTGACTTTATATACTCGCATACGTCAACATTTTAAAAAGCACTGATGGTCACCTCAATGTTTTATTCAAGTTTTTAAAAATGTGGTGTTTTTGTGTATAAAGCTCTGTATATAATGCAGTTGTCCAATAGTTAATTCCTTTTCCCCTGTTTGGATATCCTGCAGTAAAATGAGGCTGCTGCTTCTTTATCAGAGCGAATTACTAATATTCAGTTTGCCAAAGGCCCAGGAGTGTGTGGGTATACGTGTGTGTGGGTATATATATATATACACACACATAAACACTTTCCAAATCATTGTTAGGGACTTACACAAAAGCACATTATCAAATCAACACTTTTTGCACTGTATAACATCCGCAAATGAGAGGATATTATTAGAAGTGTTTCCTTTCAAGAAATAGACGGTTTGAATCTGAATAAAACATGTTAAAGAAAGTTTTAGACTGGATACTTCAGGTCTTTTTTTCCCTCCCACCTCGAACTCTCAGAATGTATGGTTCTCGGGTTCTCGGTACCCGTGCAGGCGAGAATGAACCTGGGGTTTTAATATCACATCTGAATGAAAAAAGCTGCCTTGTATACCTCTTTGAAGTCACTTTCTTTTGCTTCTCGATTTGGCAATGAAAGTTTCATGCTCTGGTAATGGTGAACGGCAGGGTTTCTGGCCAAGTAGAGAAGTGTGACAGAATTTTATTTATTTTTTCCTTTCCCCAAGAGCGAGTGCTTTCCTGTCGAATGCAGTTCCTTTGATTTTCCTGGCCCACAGCTCTCGTTTATCTCAGCGGGAGCTCTGCAGTGCCACATGTTAGCATGTCCAGTTCGTCCACTGTGAGAAGAGAAGAAAAACTGGAGGGCTCCACTGTAATCGCCCCAATGGCAGGCACACCTTAGCCAATCCCCCCGGTGGAGACCCTCGCCGGTCCGCTGGGCTGCAGGTGCGGTGTGACGTGTGCTGGAGATGGAGAACCAGTGGGTCGGCCCATAAAAGCCTACAGGACCTCGCCGGCTGTCCTCCCCATTCCGGTTCAGCAGTCGTGTCTTCTCGGCCGTGTTTGTCAGGCAACAGCAGAGTAAGATTCCTCACTCTGGGTAAACTCTGCGTTCACATTCCTCCCTCGGGATGGTAAAGGACAGAAGGAAAGTCTGTTTTGATTAGAATTTTAATGACTGCCCATTTCACAATTATTTGATCATGTTTATTATACAGATCGGGATGTATAAAAAAGTTTGTTTGGTCTTGTAAAAATCAGTTGAAAGGAAGTCCTATTTAAAGTGTGCAGCTGTTTTAAATTTGCTGCGTTCATAGTACTGGGAGAAGTACAAAGAATGGTAAGACTGAATGCCAGTGTAACGACATCACTATGCTCAGGACCGTGCACCAGCAGTAGCTACAACTGTGCCCTAGTGCTGGAGGCAAACAGTTTTCAGAACACACACGACTGGCCTTTCCAGGAACAGTTGCCTTGTGTGTGTGTGCGCTTAAGTAATGAAGAGCTGGCGCTTAAAAGCAGAAAGCTGAGTGACCTCATCTGCAGGCCTGTGAGGTGCCACACCCCTACACCCAAAGGCTCAGCTGGGAAACAGTGGCCTTGAAACAAGCAGTGGTGGAAATCTGTTTTTCCTGGCTTTCCCATACAGGCAACTCAGCCGCCTGTGGGCACCTGTTTTATTGGACTTTAACCTGGACCTGTTTTACCTGAACTTTAATATAGATGATTTGTGTTTCTGCGCTATCCTTGCTGGCGAGAGTGCTCATTGCTGTGATGCGTACTGGGCCTTCCGGCTACGCGACCGAAAGCCCTGTGCACAGCTCCCAGGGTGTAGCCGTGTGATCTAGCCGTAAGGTCGTTAGCGATGCATTTTCACCGCCGGGGCTCTTCATCAACCTCCACCTCCCCCTAACCCCCCCCCCCCAGCCAGGCAGGCTCACGTTACAGTGAGCACATGGGTGTGTCGTGTCATGAATTCAGTACATAAGGCTTCTCCCCTCCAGTGTCTACCATTTGCTGAGTTCATCTGAAAATGGGTCCCAACCAATTTAAGAACACTATCCCATAGCTAATAGTTCAGTCCTTTGCTTAGTCCTGAACAGATTGAAAGATTTTTGTAACTGAAAGTACAACACTTGATTTTACATGTTGTAAAAACCAATTCAAATTATAGAAATGTAACAATGTTGGCAAACCTTTCAGGTAGAAAAAAAATCTGTACCGAGTGGGTCTGGTGCAGTATTTGACCAGTTCTGAATTTAGTTGGCTGTGTTTTAAGGCATAAGTTCCAAAAATAAAAATACACATCCTGTTCATGTTTTAGTTCTGCTAAATGACAGATGTCTACGTTTTTAAAATGGTTTTGTAAAACCAACTCACTCCTACCCCCTGGTGCTTTGATTTAACCAATGCAACTCAGTTATCAATGGTCCTTTCTTAAAAGTCAAACAAATTGATTTCTAATTTAGACAAGACAAAAAAGGTTTTATTACAAAGGTAATCTTGGCAGATGGGAGATTGAACATCAAGTGGGACAATATAGAAGCATGGTTTTTCTGGGGGAAAAAACCCTGATATTTCTCAATTACAGTAGTATAAAAATACACAACCTTTATTTGATTAAATCTTAGCTAGATTTTAAAAACAAAAATTTATCAAGATGTCAAAAACCCTAACCAAGTAGCAGTAGTTATGTTCCTAGTGACGACCTCTCACACAGTTATAGTCAGGGATCTGACTGGTGGGATGTTATGTCCTGAATTTCTTAACTTCCTGTATGAACCCAGCTGGCCCTCAGGAGTCGCTCCAGCCAGAGATGGAGCGGTAATGGGGGTTACCATGGCGACGACTGCAGCCTTCTGTAACGGGACTGATTCCGAGTTTACCTGGGCAGGGGAGTAGGTGAAGTCTTGCACCTGTACGCTACGGTGGCCTCGATGACAGTCAGCACGGGCGTGCGCCCGTGACAATCGCTTGTACTCTGAGGGCAACCAGGTCACAGCTTCTGCAGGAAGCGCAGCACCAGGTCTCTGAGGGTGGCGCGAAGCGGCTCGTTATTGTCACAGACGATGTGCGTCCCATCCTCCTCCAGCTGGATCAGCGTGTCCTCTGCCTGCAGGTGCAGGATCTGCCCGTCTGCGGTATCCTCCACCTTCACCTCCGTGATGCCGTGCTGCGGGGGCAGACGCATTTTAAACTCGCAAACAGTCCAGAGAAAGGTTATTTACTGGTTTTTAGTAATAAAAGTTGTCACTGATTAGTTGTAACTAATCTGTAAAATGACTAAACCATGAATCATTCTCAGTACAAGACTTCTATCACAAAGAATGTTCTTTGTGTACTGAATCCATTAAGATCTCCTAGTTGCAGTAAAGATTTTAAGGAAGAGTAGATTGTTTCAGTATAGAAAATAAATAACGCTGTCTGAATTCTGATCAAAAATGTTCAAGTAAAAACTATTTAGGATTAAAAAAACAATGGGGTTTAGGCTTTTGTTCTTAACGAAAGCAACATTACATCAAAGCAAAGTAAATGGGCCATACATCTGCTTTCCTGCTGGTGTTGGATGGGAGGTCACACCAGGACAATCCATTCAAAAGTATTTTCTTTCTAAATCCCATGGTTAAGCATAACATAAAACATAAATCCACCAGTCTAAATCATGAAATTGAGACATTGGGAGAAGATTGGGCTCCTCAGTGAAATATTCCACTTTGGAGCCAGAAATATCTGTCTGCTGGGATCATAAATGACTCTTGGCTGGGGGCTAAGTGGGCCTAGCCCTCCACAGTGAGACGTTTCAGAGAGAAAAACTAATGGCACCGGGGTTCCGCTCATCTCGCCCGGCGATCATGTCCACCGGAGGGCCATTACCGCAGGGAGAGTGCGCTTCACAGCCTCTCCTGGGCTTTTAGGGCTGAATGAGCGTTTGGGCAGTCTTTCTGGTTCACAGATAGCACTAGCCCAACGTGAGGCCCGAATTTAGCCGAGATGCGGCGCGATGTGCGCTCAGCCTGATGAAGGGATTTTTTTTGTCTTTCCCTGAACAAAAACAAATCTGTCGCAGAGTGATTTGGGAACTCTGGCTGAGGCTCGGATTAGGGCGGGTTATAGACTACCCCCCTTCCCTCTCGCCCCCACACCTCTCTTTGAAGTAAGGTAAAGAGCTGGAACTCACGGATATTCATCAAAGCGGACGTAAATGAGAAGGGGGCGGGGAGGCAGCTCTTGCCAACTTCTCCTCAGAGCGAGAGGCCTGCGTTCAGCTTTGTAAACCCAGTTTTCATTATTTATGCCTTTTAAAGGAGCCATCTTGCAAACCAATGAAAGAGACAAAAGGCTCAGCTAAACAAGAACATCCACTCACCAAAATGACAATACTGAAAAACACAAGCAGGTGGCTTTGGCAAAGACTAATGCTCTGCCAGGTTTGTATTTTGCGATCAGGGTATGTGTCTACTTCTTAATGTAGTTCTAGCTAATGGATCCGTTCATTGGATTTGGGCTGCATGTTCTATCAATTACGCTGTTTATTTTACGGTTATTTTATCTGTTGGCTGCAGAGGCCTGTAAATACCGCTCTGGTTTATCAAAACCATATTAGACAGCCCATCAAGTAGCTTCACTAGACCTGTAGTTAGCGTCAGTCGCTACCCTATGACTGAAGAGCGGTTATTAAACAGGATTACAGTTGCCCAACAAGCGTCAGTCGTTACCCTATGACTGAAGAGAGATTATTAAACAGGATTACAGTTGCCCAACAAGCGTCAGTCGTTACTCTATGACTGAAGAGAGATTATAAAACTGGATTATGGTTGCTCAGCTAGCGTCAGTCGTCGTCAACAGGAATATCCAGAGAAAAATCTCAAGCCCTCAGCCCTCAATCTTCCAATCTCGTCGATTCACGACGAGAGGACGAACTTGAAGCCATGCTGAATTTTGACTGTACTCCTGCCTCTAGCGAAAGTCTGACTCGTTTCAAAATGCATTGTGTTGTTACAGTTTTGCAATCAGGCAGTTTCAGAATTCGGTGCGCAACAATACATTTTACAACAAAAACGGACAATTCATTTTAAAACGCTCTGATTGCAGTGTGGTAGGGCTGTTCTAGCTGAATTTAGTTACTCCAAATAGCTTGTTGCTATGTCGTCGGCAACAAACAGCTGGCTGACTGACAAAAACAACTCTTCTTTTTTTCTCAGGATGACAAACGTGCAGGTTCGGTGAGATATACAATGTTGACACTTACACAAATTGGCACTTTCAGAGATGAAAGGATACACCATAAGATTAGGCCATCAAGCCGCTCACCCAGTGACTGACGTCTCACTTCGTCTGGGAAAATACTCCAGCCAGCAGTTTAGTTTCCCTTTTAATTAGCAAGCGATCGATATGGGACTAGCAGTCTCCCGGCAGAGTGGGAAAGGAAAAGGGTATTTCCAGGTATGTGCTAAGACTGGGGATGTATGAAGGCAGAACCAGCCTCACAGGTGAAGCAGTGGATCTGACACATTTTGCGGTCGGATGAGCGTCATGTGACTGCAGCACAGACAGCTAAAGTAACAGATGTTTCTTTACAGGGCAATGGGGAAAAGAGCTTACTTACTTAAACATAGCTTTGTTCATTTGGTGAGCTAGTGTTTAAGTAGGCTTGTGGGGGAAAAAAAATGTAATACACATTTACCTCACGGTTACATTCATAATTGTGGCTGCTTTTTCATTTTCCTATTTTTTAAAGGTTTAAGACTCATAATCTACCAATCACATCTTTCTTTCATTGATCTCGTAAGAAATCTGCCACCCACGTGATTGGTCAATGCACTTCTCTGCTTATTTCTATCCCTCACTGTTTGGTCTGGTTGCTCAGTTAATCAGTCGGTTAATCAGAAAGCACATTAGGGAAAAAGCTCCGGAGCCTCAAAATGTCCCTAAAACCCAGAATCCTTTTCTACCGACAAGTGGTTTAAAAGCTAAACTCACATGAAGCATGTCAAAAAGGTGAGGTTTGCTGTGTGTGCGGTAGCACCTAGAAGGGCTAGTGTCCCTCACCTTGTGCAGGGTGGCCAGGAAGGGCTCCAAGGGCACGGCCCCGCTAAGAAGGGGTTTGGGGGTCAGCAGTTCAGGTGGCTCCTCCACCACACGCTTGCGCTTTTTGCTGGGAGGTGCTGGGGCAGGCTTGGGGGCGGGCTGGAGAAGGTTCAGCAGATTATTGGTACTTTCCAGGCTGACACGTAAACATTTAAATAATGTATAAGCTCCCATCACGATGTAGTGGCTAAAGGTGTATCCATACATTTTTATAACAAATTACATATTCCTGAGAATTTACATTGAAACTCTCTGCCAACTTCTGATTCCCCCCATCCCGCACCTGCAACACATGCTTGTTGTCCTTGGACTGTAGAACTGCAGAGACTGTTGCCACAGAAACGCCAGGCTTAATCTCAGAGGGCACCAGGGATTTAGCCAGCTGCAAGATAAAGAGTGCAGCGTTTAGAGTTGTCAATTTACATTACAGCAGTCCATTTGCACAACCTTCGGAAATCAACCCTTTTTTAAAGACTAAACACTAACTGACCAACAGGTACACCTAAGAGTGCACTGGGGTGCATCCATGATTTCAGTGTGGTTGTGAGGGCTACGCTTCTCGTTTTCTGTGTTTACAATGGTCTCAGCTCATTTCAGGGGTCGGTGTGAGGACTACTCATGCTACTTTTTTTCAGAGGTCTGTGCTCATTTGGCAGGAAAGAGAGAAACAGTCCCCAGAGTGGCTTCTGTTTAAATACCACACGTGTGTGTAACTCATCCGTAGGAGCAAGGCCATTAATTGATTCATTTGTTTTAAATGACAAACATGAGTATCTTACCATTATTAGACTCTCCCCTGCCCACATCCCAATCCCATCCCAAAGCAGGCCCCTCACCTCGGGCAGTAGCTGGATGCGCTCGTAGCGTCGGCGGAAGGGCAGGCCCAGCACGGAGCAGCGGCGGTAAGACATGGGAGGGGGCTGCAGTTCCAGCATGAGGTCGGAGCGGTGGGCCTGCGAGGGTGGAGGCTGGGTGTACTGCTCCGGGCACACCACGTGGAGCGGCTGCAGGGGGAGATGAGGGGAAGTGGCTTAAGCAGTGAATTGGAATCCTAGCTGTTTGAAAACTAAAGGCAAGAATGACAGGTACCTGGACCTCCTTGAGCAGTTTGGCCACCTGGTGGAAGTTGAGGCGAGTGTCGATGGGGCAGTACACACACTTCATGGCCAGGGGTTGGTAAGGAGCCAGAGCGTCCAGGTAGGAGAAGTCTGGCTCTGCAGGGACATGCACCATGCACCAAATACCAAACAGGCTTACACCCATAAACCAAATAGACTTACACCCATACACCAAACAGCCATGCATCAAACAGCCATACACCCACAACAACAAACAGGCCTACACCCACACACCAAACAGGCTTAAACCCAACAGGCTTACACCAAACAGGCATATAACCACACACCTAACAGCCATGCATCCATGCATCAAACAGCCATACACCCAACAGGCTTACAAACATACACCAAAGAGCCATACACCTAACAGACTTAAACCCATACACCAAAGAGCCATGCATAGAACAGGCTAACACCCACACACCCAAACAGCCATACACCAAACAGCCAGGCTTCTGCAATTTCATGTGCCGTTTCAAACCAACTGACATTAGTTTAAATTACATCAGTTGCTTGGTGTAAACAACATAATAATTTTATCCATTTAAACCCATGGATGGTTAATTAAGAACCTTGTTCAGGAGTACAACAGCAGAACCCTATGGGATTCTAATCTGCAAACTTGAGCACAATCACAAACACAGTTCATGTAACGGCCATCCCAGTACTGCCCCAACTACGGGGTCTCACCAGTGAAGATGATGGTGTTTAGGCCGGACTTGCCCCACAGCTCCATGAAGTGCACCACGTCACCGAAGCGGAGGGAGGGGTGCCCAGTGAAGACCACGCAGGGCTGGCGAAACTCGTTACTGAAGTCGCCGTGGATGCTGGGGTAGTGCTTCAGCTTGTTTGTTTGAATCAGCTGCACCAGATAACAGGGGAGGGGGACCGGGAAGGGGAAGGGGAAATGCCTTCTGATGCAGGTGTCCAGGGTGCTTAGAGGTGTCAGCTAGCATGCCTTGACATGACTTTCCGTTGCTCTCTTCAAACAACATTCCTTTAAACAGGTACTGCAAAGTGCCACTAGGATTTTTTGAAAGGTCAATGGCAGGTTTTCAGGAGCGCACACACAGTAGCATAGACAGAAATGGTTGACTGTTTGTTGGAGACGGGGATTGTTTAAATTTAAATTCAGGCACAAAGGAGACACAGATAAGTGACACAATGCTGTAGAGCTTCAGGTGATCTTACCTCAGCATGGGGGAAGGGGGGCTCCGGGAGGTAGACCTTTGACTGCTTATTCTGACAGAGCCTGGGGAGGAGGGGAGAAAACAGGGAGTGATGGGTCCTCACTGAGGAAGATTACAGAGGCAAAGGACCACATGGATTTATGCCCACTGCCAAAAACACCTATTGCCACATGGAGTGCTGAAAGTCCCAGAAATCAATAGAGAGGCTGGCCTGAGGAATGTGCATGGGATGGTAGAATGGATGTTAACGATTTACCAGCACACATACTTATATAATGCTGAAGGTTTTTTTATTCATTTATTTTAAAGAATGTGCTCCCCAGTCTCGCTAAATCAGGCACAAACAAAACTTCTCTTTTTGAAGGCATCAGCTAAGCTGGGGTCGAACGGGACACGTTCCCCCCCGGTAGCGATGGCGGTTGCTCACCACTCAGCAAAAATCTGCGAGAACTCCAGCGAGCTGTTGGCTACGGGCGAGATGAAGTAGAAGGGAGTGGTGCCCAGGCTGGCTGAGTCAATGAACTGGTAGAGGCACTCCAGCAGGTCGTAGATCACGCCCGAGGAGTAGCACGGCACCAGCACGTTGCCCCCAGAGCGGATCGTCATGGCTACGTCAAGAGAGGACTGGTTCATTAATGCAAGGGAGGCGTGCCACCACATTCACAGGTGTCGAAGATAAAACAGTAAATATCACTCCTGACATTTTAGGAAAGGTCACAGTTAGCAGAAGTTTTGCTTAATTACCCTTGGATAGTACCCAGGTAAAAACACACTCAAACTTGAGCTATGTAGAAGAAAACTGCAGCAGTTCATCCCATTTATGTGATAAAGTTGCTTCGTAACTTTTAAACCGCATAGGCAGATTCCGATATTTTGCTTCTTACCAGTGAAACAATTGGTTCTGTCTTTTTCATGTGTTGAATCTGACTATTGTGTAATCTTTTAAATTGTGGACCATTAGCAGGTTCACAACAAAACATATCCCGTTATGATTTTACAGCACAGCCCCTTTAAACGTTGGGGCTGGTGTGGGTTTTGGTTCAGTGTGTGCAGAAGAAACGGGAGCCGTGGGCGGCCTAAGCACTGAGCAGATGCTCTGGACATAAGCTAACGCTGAGTGCCAATTGTTTAGTCCAAATCAAAAGAAACTTTTAAAGCCACAATCACCATAGACAAACAGCTGAGACCGACATACTAAATGTCTTCCCAGTATTGAAGGAGTTCTCATCAGAAGTGGCTTTAACAACCCACAATAGCGCAGCTAAACTCTCAATCCATGACTGACAGTTTCAAACTGTTGGCCATGGACAAATCCACATGCAAAAATTCCACATATTGTAAGTCATGATTATTAAGCCCAGATAACGCAACTCAAAAGTCAGAAGTCCTTAATGCAGGGAGCGCTGAGAATTATTATAGAACAATAGAACTTACATTAAACTTGCAGCCATTACTTAACTCTGAGAAGCACATTCCTTACCCAGATTGCTGCAGAACTCCCCCAGCATGCCATCTGGGTTGGCCGTTGGGATCTGGGTCAGGCCGGTCAGAATCAAAACGTTGCTGTTCTTTAGGGAGCTCTGGTCCATGGGCTGGGAAGGAAATGGACCGCTGTCAGACCAGAGAACCACACAAGCAGTACATGTCCGCCAATCATTCTTCATTTGGAACCAGAAAGCTGCAGGTTCCTTGAACAAGGTACAAACTGTTTCTTCGGCAAGTACTGTTCTGTACACAACTTAGTCAGTTTAGATAAGTGTGTCTTCCACAGTAAATTTTATTACACCAACATTTGTTTCTGCTCACTAAAGAAGGAGATAGTATGCTTTCATCTTTGGTGCTGGTTGTAATCCTGGTTCTAGTACCTGGGAAAATTACAATAGATAGCCATGGTTTGCCGTTTAAGATCATAGTCAGATGCTGTGTAACTAGCACTTGACTTAGTATGCAATCATACAACAATAATAGTTGTGTCTGTTGCTTTCTTTGCCACACTGCAGTAGACCCTCTGAGATGATCCTTTTATACTGACAACCACACAAACACACAATGACCAACCTTTTATTGACTATTCTAACTATCCAGTGCAATATCTATTTGGCTGTTGTAGAAGGCGGCTAGTGCATCCGCTTACCTGGGGGTGTGTGGTAAGGAGAGAGGAGCCAGAAACGTACGACACCTTCTCATAATGTGATTGGATGATCCAGTTTGAACTTCCCAGTGAGTATCCTGAACTCAAAGGCGTGACTTGAACAGCACCGAACAGCTCCTTTAAGAAATTACGGAAAGTAGCTCATATAAGTAGGGCTGCATTTTTAAGAATTTTAAGGTGTAAGTTCACATTGCTTGAAACGTAGTCTCATGAACGGTTTAAATTGTACTGAATATTTGAAGTCTCCCTGCTGTCAGATTTAGCTCATCAGGGGAACAAGACATTTGACAGGATCCCTGAGGAATCGTAAAGGAAGCAACTATAAAGGGAACACATTTACTTTTACTCCGTACAGGTATACCTTTGTGTATGCAAAAGCACCAGAAGTCTATGACACCGAGTGAACCTGGACCTCGGATTAGAACAGACAGAGAAGATGCAGCGTGTGTTTGTGATGGACGCCTGCCAGTCCAGACATTGAGCCTCGAATGCCTGCTTGGTCATCTCTCACAGTGTTTAAATGAAGAGTCACCCCTACTGTTGGAGCTGATCAGAAGGGCCCGCCCCTGGCACACTCCACACTCACCACTTTCTGAGAGTAGCCCACCAGCTGGACTTTGCTGAGGGCGGAGTTCACCTCCTGCATGCTGTAGCAGCATTTCCACGTCCAGACATCCAACGCCTCCTTCAAAGGCCCTGGGAGCAGCCTGGACACACATGAAACCACGTGAACACACACACACATGGGCGTGCACGTGCCATTCATTATTTTAATTTTCATAAGACAGCAAAACATCCACTTTCCTAATATTGTCAACACTGACACCGGTTTTCTGTTTCTTATATTCAACCCAAAGTGCCTCATCAATCTATACAAAAACCACCTCTACATATGATAATTTTATAAATTGTTAGAGCCAATTTTTTTATTATTTATATATATCTATATATATATCTATATATATATATATATATTCATAACTATTTGGAATCACCAATCATTTCGGCCTCCTCCAAACCAACTGGTCGAGAGGCACGTAACTCTCAGCTGTACAGTACTGCAAGCTGGCAGCTGATAGGAGACAAGCCAAGGGAGACTCTGCAGATTCACCCACCCCTGCCAAACTGTTCTCTCCAGGCAATAATCGGCAAAAGCAATGAGCTGGAATCCAGCACATAGGGCGCAGTCTGCTCAGAACAAAGCTCACACTTCTAGCTCCTTCATCCTTTCTTTAGCTGCGGTTTACTACCTTCATTCAATGAAAACATTTTTACACAGACCTTTGTATTTCCTTGTTCTTCCAGCAGGTGGCAGACTGTGCCTTAGGGACCCTCTCCATGAAGTTGACTAACTCCTCCATTAACAGCCTTGAGACAGACAGAGGCATTGGAAGACAATGAGTTAAATTTTCTTCAATATGAATGTATAATTGTTAGTAAAACATTCCCCATGGCCACAATACAGTTGATTAGTGCAAAGTAAATGCGTTGTTAAAAACACTTACCACAGTAACTTACTGAAACCACCCTCAGAAATAGAAACATAAATCTTAGAATATTGTCCAGCCCTATGTTGGGCTGTCGTGAGGCAGTTCTGTCTAGGTCAAGCATACAAATACAGTGCATTGTGGAATTTTAACCCATAACCTTTAGGCAAAGTCAGGATCCTAGGGAGTTTGCTATCTGCCATTTGCTAT
>JAOYSI010001339.1:0-11466 GCA_025775065.1 Hiodon alosoides
CAAAGACTACCGAGCCTTTTAAGTAATTTAAGGCATTCAGTAAACTTCCTGAAACCACAATGAAAATATTAGAAGCTTAACTTTATCACATTGGTCCTTTAATTATGACTTTCTGGGTCGGGATTTGCAGCAACTTTTCCTAAAAATTATACTCACAATAACTTCCCATTTAGAATTTGTAAACACGATTCACGTTGAACATATCTGTACCAGACAAAAAAAGAAAAACCATACTCAAGCTCTCTCCTCTAGGTCCTCCTAGGTCATTGACAACATCATTAATACAAAATGTTTTCTCCCTCACATAATTCATATCAACGAGTCCCCCTTCACCCTGATGATGAAACGTGTTGTGAATTTGCTTTGATCATGATGGAGTTATTTAACGGACACTCTAATCCATCCTGATTTACTGCGCAATAGATGATTGCTCAGTTGGGGGAGTGCCACCACCTTTCTGTCCATGGTGCGATACGTTTTACTTGAAGACATCTTTGGGCAGGGTCACTTTTTCCTGTACTGTCGTTGAGTTTAAAGCAATTCTGGGATAATCGCTTGATCATAACGCATTACATAAACCAAAGGGAAGCAGTGTGAAAGAGTGCCTTTTAAGCACTTCCTGTCAAAAGTAATACCTTCTCGTTTGTAACTTAAATGTAATGCATACAAATAAGCTATGTATGTAATTAGTTTTTGGGTTTGTTTGGTTTTTTTAGGAATCTTTTGCAATTACGGTGGTTTCAGAGTTGTCCTTCTCAATGATAGCGCAGACATGGAATTTGGGTCAAACTTGGATTTCTAAAATATTGATTCCTCCCTGCAGATTTAGTGATTAATCTTCTGCCAAGTGGGCCACTGAGAAGGAACATTCCAATTGATTTTCATTATTGACAAAATGTCTTCTTGAGCACAAGGAGGGAGGATTTCCTTGTTCGCATCAAAGCATCCCTGCACAGCAGCACATTGTCGCTAATCAAGTGGAGTTCTTGTAAGGCAGGCAGATGAGGTTGCAGTCAAAGTTGCAGTAAAAATAATGACCATTTTAGGACATGAGCAGCCTCTGCACAATAATCCCCTTTTCTCCAAGCGAGGATACTGAAAAAAGGGAGCAGAGAACACTGGTTTATGTAAAAGAGCTCTAATCAGGTCTGTGGCAAATTCCAGAGTGGATGTGCTATTCCCTGAGACCAATTGTAGCAACAACATCCAGGCACAATGAGTCGAAGAGAGATATTGAGAAGTAATTTAGACACACAGTAAGGCAACACCAAGGCACCACAGCACACATAAATGTTTGTCTCTGAGTCCTATTTAGAAAATCTCCTGTGTGAATTGATAACTGGCTTTGCGTTACGATTGTTATTTTTTCTACAGACAATTCAAATTCCTGCTAGGAAGAATCGGGAATATATAAATACATAACAACTTGAGTAAATAAGCTTTAAATAAGCCCATCCACTGTGGAGAGGGTTCAAATTATTAAGAGTGGAAAACAGGCATCTTTAACTCATGCTACCAGATGTGACTCGAACATTGCCCATAACCCCTGCGCCACCACCCTACAGAGGTACACACCTATGTGGAACAGCTGTCCCAGCTGGTTCAATCCATGATGTCTCTGCACTCTGTAGGCAAGGTACAACTAATTGTGATCAGATCCTTTTTTTAAAATTAACATTGCACCTTCGGGCACTCTAGATTTTTGTTTATTTATTATTGGCCAGACACAGATGTACCAGATGGGGGGGGCGTCCAGCTGGAGGCACAGCAACCTAATTTAAAAACACATTTAGGCAGAAAGGATTTAACAATGTTATTATATATACAAGGGTAAGTGGTCACAATGTATAGAACAATTCCACCAAACACACTTCGAAGAAAGTTGTAAATAACAGCCTGAGCCAACAGGGGGCAGCAAGCGTTGGATTGTACAATTATTGTTTTGAGTTTGAAAATGTATTCATTCGTCTGGCTGAATATTCCTGCATTAGACCGTCCAACACTTGAAAAATCTTATAATTTTGCTACTTTTACACGACATCTAAATGACCGTTGGGTCATGATAAAGTTATGCTAAAAATCCTGCAGTTTTCCAAATAATTGTCTATCTATGCTTTGAAGATTCGTGTGTGAATCTGGAAATTGCCTAACTGACTTAGAAAAGTTTTGTTTTGATCATAATTACTTATCCTTATTAAAACGCGTGGTTACTACGTCCTGTTCAGAGGAGACTCTAGTCGTTCTTATATTAATGAATGCATTTTTAGCATGTATGTTCAATAATTAATTTGAGTGTGTCCATTATTACATGTATAATAACATGCCATGTTTTATTGATATATGAGTGTCGACTGTCTACCATTAAAGAATATGAAACCTAAAACAGATAAACTAGCGGTTTAGAAAGCCACCTTGTGGATGTCCTATGAATGCATATTGCCCATCGAATGATTATTTGTTCTACGCCATCAAAATTTTGGTTTATTGTTTAACTGAAGATTTGGGAGATTATTTTATGCGTTCTTGTGCATTTTTTCCACAATATTCTGACTTTGTAAATTGTATTTTATAAATGTATTTTTGAACTAAACCCGTGTAGTGTGTATTAGCATGTTGGATTTGCATGGGTGTACCGAAAACTAACTAAAGTTTTGTAATAATATCATTACTAGCAACCGCCATAGAGTGGTCAGATGTCCTTGACGGCTTTTGAGATAATCAATGACTGTCAAAAACAGACCGCAGGTAGCGGATTATATATTCGCCTAACCTATTCTTACACGAAGGCCCAACTGAATTTATTTCAGTGTATAATTAGAAAAATCTTCTTGTTATCGAAATTAGTACAATAAGTTATCGTTTAGTATAAAAGGGTCCTAATAAACAAAATCTAAAACAAAGTTGCTACTTGGGGAAGATCCTTTTATATTTGCAATTATGGTAGTGATGAGTATTAACAATAGGCATATATTGATTTATATGGTATTAGAATAGCCCAGCAATTTCGTGAATAGCAAAGGCCATTTGTTTAATCTCATTCTCAGTTAGGCGGAAAGTCTAAAAATGGTTTGCAGTGATAGCGCAATTGTGTTACAAAGAATAGCGGCTTTATTCACCCCGGTCAGGTACACGACTCAACTACGTCTCCCAGAGCTCAATCTTAGTTACAATGAGTCATATCCGGTTATATTTGCACAGTCAGGAAGTGTGAAACCAAGTGGAGCAGAGTGAGAATTATTTGCCATGCAGTCCAAAACATTAACAGTAAGTGAATCTAAATGATACAAAAACGTCATTTAGTGATCTTGATACGTGCTGTGTGATTATACGTTTTTTTCTGACAAGAAAATAGGTTACTTTTTGTCACGTTTGAAACCTCTAAATCAGAGGGGATGGGATTTGTTTTTATTTTTAAGAAAATTGGTAATGTGTAGCTAAATAATAACTACCTATAAGTTTTTGCTTTTCCGTTATCATTAAACAAAACGAGTATGATGTACGGTTATATCGAAGTCTTTAAAGAAAACAATAGCAATCAGGCTTTTCTACTATTTTTGTAAAGACAAGATCAAGGTATATCGCCTGATCGGCGGCTACTAAAAGACAGATGTTGAACGTAGAAACGGGCCTCTGAAAATTAATCATAATTCGATCCGATGGTTAAGCAGCTGGGGTTTAGTTCGCAAAATACTGTAGTTTTCCTTAACCAAATGCCTATTTATAGCGTTTTCACAGTATGCGAAGCCGCTGTTTACTACGCGTTTTCTGTTTCTAGAAATGTTTAGCGGATTTGATCCTTTTATAGAAATGGTCACGGCATCGTGGGGAAATTCGTGTCGATTTCATTAGCTTTGGAAAACGGCATAACTAGAGGCATAATTAGTTTTCTCCACTTTGTTGTCGTATAGTTGGCCGAGATATTGAAAACGGGTTATTTTCATTGTTTTGGCGATCTGAATGTAGCAACGCGGATGATTAAAACTAGAAAACGATACTTATGCTGTTTGTTTCAGATCTGATCTGTGTATAAGAAGAAAGTTTCTTGAGTGCATGTCCGTACATTTCTGCCGTATACATGTGATAAAACAAACAAACAACGAATAAATATCACCCTTTTCATAGGCAATTTTTAGAAAGACAGTAGCAGATCTTTGCACAGCTAAAGATTAACGTGAGCCTAAACGTATATTTTCTGACCTACATCCAGATTAGACGGAAAGAAAGGCAGTTTTCCCCAGAAGGATTTAAAGGAAAAGCCACCAGGCTACTTGGGGTCATTTAACATGGCTCACTGAACATCAGCAGTAGGCTACTTGTCCCGAAGATGTCTCGGTGCTCTGTGGGGATTACATAGCAATACATATGCTTTACATTCGGTCAACAGCAAGCCATCGGCTTTCCCACAGATGAAGTAAAAAGAGTTCCGTGTTGTATTATTAACCGGCAGGCTCGTGATTTAGGTTGACATCTTTGGGGATAAACCATTAGGACGTGGCAGCATAATGTATCATTTGGACAATGTCTGCAAATTTTTAAAAGTGATTTGACTCTGGTGTGTTGATGCCCCGAAGCTGGATTTGCGTCTCCGCGTGCCTCCCGTCGAATTTCGTGAGCCGCTTTAGTTTGGCTCGAAGAAAATTCGAACAAAGCCAAGCAATTGGAAACGTTGCCCAGGGCAGCCTTGGTTTTGACCGGCCTCATTGGTAAATCCCACTGCAGAGTCAGAGGAACCTTTGTGAGGGTACTGTTAAGTTGCTCGTTTCTGTCCGTCAGATTCCCAGAAAGGGATTTTCTGTTCCTTTAAGCCTAGTTTCGGAGGAGGAGGAGAAAAAAAATCAAATCAAATGGTTAAGCTCCTCTGTGTGGCAGCACAGACCGTAGTACCCCCTTTTTTTGGTTTGAGGCCCTGTTTATTACTAAATGCCTGCTCTGCCCTCTTTTCTGCTGGTAAAGGCCCGTTTAAGGACTGTTCCTGAGACCGGGACTGCATTCCCGATCACATGATTGCATTTGGTGCTTCTGTGCCATGCCTGAGGGGCAAGAAAAAGCACCAGAGACGGACAGCCGTCCTCACCATTTCACTTTTGATTGTTGTTAATTTACTGCGGCCTGTTTCGACGTCAGAGGTGTGCAGACATTGATGTTGTAAACTTTTAGATGAATGAATGCAACAGACCCAAAAAAAAAAAAAGGCTAAGCAGAGGCAATTTTGGGAAACTTTTTATCTGCTTTCGGAGATATTTACTCTTAGACTGAGACAAGATGTGTCCGGAAGATCAGCTGGAAACATGAATTTCCATCTAAGATAACATCTCCTGGGCAGATGTAGAGATTAGTTTTCAGTTGGTAAGGAGGAGTACTTCCTCTACACTAGCAGACAAACGATGTTCTGGCCCTGGATAAATAAGAAAATATAAATGCTAATTTGAGCGTGCTTAACAGGTTAAGTCAGCAATGATAGTTGACCCGGACATAGCATAGTAACTGATGGTCCCTTGGTTAGCAACGCTGCTCTACTAAAATAGCACACTAGATAAACTATTCTGCTAAATTAAAAAAGATGACTTCGGTTCTTATCAGGATGGGTTCTTGTGGGAGAGGAGATGTTGAAGAATAGGGGCACCTTGGGGCTATTAAAATAGACTATTTGATGACATGCAATCATTGTCCAAGGTGTTCGGAAAGCTCTTGGTTTTGGATCAGTAATTGTGTTATTGAAGCAGGTTCTTGGACATGGTGGTTCATACCAGTCGGTATGGAGAAGGTTATGGATAATCTTATGAAGCATATGCCTCAACCTACGTTGCTGTCTGCAGAGTACTCTCAAACGTCACACACTTTGAATATGATGACAATTTCTGAATGTATTAATACTATTTTAATAACTGCTTATTCCTACTCAGTCACAGTGAGCAGGAGGCTAACCCTGGAGCAGTGGGGTGTGTTACTACGCACTAGACAGGATACCAGCTAATAGCGACTAAATGAATTAGGGGACCCTGAGAGGAAGCACAGGATGCCTTTATGGCATAAACATTGGCTTATTACGAATACATTAAGGTATTCTCATTCATCTGAAGTGTCTCCGTATGTCTCTGTACAATTTATCAGTGAAAACGAAGGCCGTTATCTGCAGCAGGATTTGCGTTCAAACCCTATGCAGATGTCCTCATTTGTTCCATGGTGTATTGCACTTAGAGTATGCAGGTGGTTATGAAACCTCTAATGTTAAATTAAATTATCACGTCGTTGCATGACAATATATATAAATGTAGGTCATCATGCATTCTAAAATATACCACTCATTATACAATATTAACTTTGCGTAAGGAATAATTGAAATGTTTTGATTCAGAATTATGTTCCATTCATGCAGTGCTTAATCCTTTGTACTTTACTAAGAGTTTGTTGCAATTGACCCAAATAGCCCGTGGAACTGTTTACAGATCGATGCAGTAAGGAGGTTTAAGGGGCTGAAGCTGATGTCATTGAAGCTAGGCGTTGTCACGCGTTTGCCAACTCGGGTCCTTGGTTGGCTGCCTGTTCCTGGAACGTTTGTGTGGCACAAATCAAGCCATTTAAGGGCCATTTAAAGCACGTCTCGGGGTCGTGGTTGTGTACAGCCGCCACGCGTGAATAAGGGTTAGCTTACAAAGCAGAGCACGGGGAATAAGATCTGGTGGATTCAGCACCGCCAGTTGCATACAGGAAACGCTGCGAATTGGTTGTTCAAGTTTGGTCGGGTATTTTTGTAACGTAACCCTCATGTGTCAAGTGCTATCCCTATCTGTGGCGTGCGGGTGACCTCAGGGATCGATCGCGGGGGGATTGACATGGGCTGGAGTCCGCGTAGCAATTTAATTGACTTTGGAAATCTGTATTATCGGCATTACACAGGGCAACAGCTCTGCTGTATTCCTAATGCCAGCCAGCGGTTGTTGGAGGAGGAGGAGGGGTAGGGGCAGGCCTTCCACCTGACAGCAGGGGCTCCCAAATCAGCTGTCCAGTCCTGGTCCCAGGGCGCTACGGTTCTCCAGCTGACGTTCTTAAGACGGATGGCATTAGATGTTTCCCTTAAAATTTACACGCCCCGGAATAGACACCCCGGCCCCCCAAAATTCAGAATCACAAAACGTTGTATATGCTACTCTAACCTGCGAAATCCTGTTCACGGGGCTCTGTCGGCTGAGGGGCGAGTGCCATGACCAACTGAGCCACCCGGGTGGGGGAGGGGGGGGGCTACCGTCAGATGTTATAGCAGGCCCAGAATACAGTAAAGTTCCAGTGTCCGAGCGACATCTCTCTTCGTGCCCTCAGCCACACCGCGACATATGTCTGACAAATGCCTCCTTCACTGGGCGTTCTGAAATCTGAATGACTTTTGGGTAAACATGAGTCTGAGCTTTGTAATCTCGTTTGACAGTGGCCTGAGCAAACAGGAGGACTGCCATAAGCAACTTCAGTCTTTGACCGCGACACTACCATACAGCGTCCGTGGTACAATGTTGTTGTTTTTTAAATGAAATAAGAGTATTGCAGGTGACACTGGCATTTTAGTCTTTCAGAGTTAAAGTAATTTACAATGAAGGGTTTATTATAATATGATTGAAGCTTTTGTAAAGAGTAAGTGTCAGATTTGCGTTTCGTAGAAGTTACATGTCATTTGGTATCACAAATGGCGTAATCTTTAATCCTAGAATTAGTACTTTTTATGTTGTTAACATAGTCAAAGAGTTTTGATAGGTATATTAGGTAATTGAATTTCATGCGGTGTTATTGTAGAATAATTATGGGTTGTAGTTAGCTTGCTGGTAATGAATTAATAATAGCCAGTATCGGGTGAGGTAAAAGCCACTGAGCGTTGCTGTTATCACTCAGCATTTTCAGTCTGTACAGTCCGTGCTTTTGGTTTATTTTAAATCTTGTTCCTGGTGGGTTCTGGTGATGTTTTTGATGATTACCTTGTCCGTTTTATTCCATTGTAGAATGTGGTAGAGTAATCTGAAGGGCAGATGGGTGGGAAGTGGTCATGTCCCAGATCAGCTGAGCCTCCAACGCACAACACATGAGCTCAATGGACATGCCTTTCCTGCTGAATCCAGGGATAACTCCCTAATCCTGCACACACGTGCCATCCTGACCAGCCAATACCTTTTAGTATGCATTGTAGTTTGATCATTTGATGGACTGGTCCGCGCAGGGAAAACTCCTTAATCCCGCACACACGTGCCATCCTGACCAGCCAAGACCTTTTAGTACGCATTGTAATTTGATCATTTGATGGACTGGTCCGCACAGTGCATTGGCTGTCTTTCGAGGCCCTGAAACATGGAGACCTGCCTGAATAAAGAGCTTTGACTTTGCTCTCGTACCCGAGCCCAGGAAACACCAGTCTGGAGATCCACTCTCCCGCACTGAAATGAAGGCAGCTGTGGCTCAGCCGGCCGGGCACGGTGCCGAGGGTCTCGGCCGTTTCTCCCCTGGGCTGGACGGCGGCGCGGCGCGGCGCGGCTGGGAGTAAGCCCACACAGCGTGGGGAGTGTGGAGGAGGCCACTGCTGCTGTCACCCTGGGGCTCCTGCTTCTTGCCAGCTGTAGATGATTAGCAGGTTACGGCTTGGCGGTTTTCATAAGACCCTTTTTTTTTTTTTCCTTTCTCCCTTTCCGCTTATTAGCCAGACAGGCTAAATTTGGTGTGTCTGTTGTCAGTCCTGGCACTGGGCCCCCCCCCCCCCTTTGTATGCTGGTTTTTGTACCAACCAAGCTCTTGTCATTCAGGATCAATTGAGCTTTTAATTCAGTACCGGGTCTGGATTTGACATCTTTTGACTGTTAACTGCTTCAAAGGTTTGGAACAAAGTTGTTAATGTATATGAGTGTTTGCCAGGAGAAATAACTTTAAAAACTTGCTTATGTTTTTTAAATATAAGTAATACCAGATACTTCCTTGTTTAAATCTTGGCCTCCTGAGTGGCGCTCGCCCACATTTGGCTGGGCTTCTCTCGGCTCTTCAAAGACCAGTGGCTCCTCCCGGGGGCCCGCCTTGGAGCAGAACGTGCCTCTACTCCAATCAGTGGCTGTGTAGCATGCGGAGTTGAGACGGCTTTATTTCCACGGAAAGGGAAAAACAGCATAGATAGAAATTTTAAATGAAATAATGGAGTGTTTTTTTAAAGGTAGTGTCTGGAGACGGGCTCTCAGATGACGCGAGTGCTATGCCCAGTTTTTACCGTTCTACAACAGCAGCAGTATCTTGGTGTGTCAAGCCTAGCTCAGACATGACTTTGCTACAAGTAACCCGATTTGTCAGTAGCTCTGTCATCTGAGGCTCCTACCTTGCACTCGTGTCTTAAATAGTTTTACGAAATCGGCGTATTCTCATACACAGTGCCATAATGTATACTTTTTCATACTTATATATTCACCCAGTTCATTTACTACCTTCAGTATTGAGTATACTGAACTTAGGTTGACCTATATATCTTTTTACATAAACACTGTTGGCTACTGGGGAAAACCAGTCACAAAATCTTGCACTTCTGCTATTTTGATCTCCTGAAAACCAACACCAGTCATATATTTTAACGATGTTTGTCACATAAGAAAGACTCAAAGCAGGGTCATCTTTTTCCGATCCGGTGGTGGAGAGAGTGGGACGGCTGAAGTGAAAGGAGAGGCGGAGAAATATCCCAGGGTGTGAACCTCGCTAGTTGCTCGAGGTTGTCTCCTGGTCAGGCTTCTGCGTTCGCTAATGAGCGTCGGTGTAATGTCAGCTCTCTGGCCTTAGTGCGCGCTGATGCGTCCAGCTCTGAGAAGACCACTCCCACCCTGTACTTCCTCCCACAGATAGAAGCTTGAAGGTCTTTGTATGGTCTGTACTGATGCATCTCGCCGGTCTTTTCCTGCGCCGCAGGTGCCTACCTGAACGTTGCCTTGGTCCGGGACGCGGCCCCAGGATGGCTCTGATCGAGGGCGTGGGGGACGAGGTGACTCTGCTCTTCGGTGTGGCGTTCCTGGCACTGGTGCTGCTGCTGGCCTGGGCCTCCACGCACACGGCCGACCGCAATGAGCACCTGTTCACCGCCGGGCCGGCCGCCGCCGCCTCCTCCTCCCCCCTCTCCCCGCGCAGGGCCACCCCTACCCAGGAGGGCCCGGGCTCGGACGACCCGCGCCCCTTGGAGGGCACCCAGATGGCAGGGAGAAGCCAGGGGGAGGAGAGCAAGGAGGAGGCCCCCGGGGAGGACGGGAACGAGGGGCAGACCGCCACGACGATGGAAGGGGAACCAGATGGCCCTGTGGAGTTTGGGGAGGACGGCTTACGGCACAGAGAGACTGTCACCAGCGCACACGTTAACTCCGGCCCCTCCCAGCAGCCCCCTGACGACGCCCCTGACGACCCCCAGAGGAACATGGTCCTCCGGCTAAAGTTCCTCAATGACACGGAGCGAGTGGCCCAGGTCAAGCCCGAGGACACCATCGGCTACATCAAAAGGTACGGTCATCTGGAGGCGGGCCAATCCAAAGGCCTCCCGGCACGGCTTTTCGGTAGAGCTGCCTTCCTGTAGACTTTCGCCATTGTATTATGTTCGGGAAAATTTGCATTCAGGCATTTACTTGGGGTGAGAATTCCCCTCCCCCCCCCCAAAAAAAAACCCTTACCTTCACTAGCAGGAAGGTGATGTGTCACCATTTCCCCCTCAGTATGGAAGCGTTTCCACATGAAGCACGATGGCCACAATAAGAGTGGGTTCCAGACAGACCTGGAACAATCCCTGGCTTTCATGTCCCAATACATCAATAGATGTGCCCTTGATGCATAAAGAAACACCTAGTAAAGTCCATCCTGCTAAAATTTCAAAAACGCCTATCACTTTAATTTTGTGTGTCACTTCCCTGTGAATTTACGCCCTTACCTACAACACAACACAATGGAAGTGTTTGGAACACTTTGAATACTTTGGAATTTGAATAGCTTCTCTTTTTGCATGTCCGTCTACACTTCCCCTGGACACTTAACTCGACGTGCTGAGCTGGCTTGTTGCCGGGAGGTTTCAGCGCCATGTTGGATGCCGTAAATCTTTGGGATGATGTGTAGTGACTTATGAATAAATAATCGCAGTAATTAACAATAATCACCAATGGCTGTGGTCCGGGAGCCATTAAGGCTGTCCCAGATAGCAAAAATAAGCACATACCTAATATACCTGAAAGTGCTTAGCAACAGGTCAGATCTAGGTGATAAGAATCTCTGGTTGTACATTAAAGATTTAAAGATGGAATCCAGGCTTATACTCTACGCCCCTCCCTCGGAACCGTAAATAATATCAACATGAATCAATTCTGTAACCATGAAATAGAGCTTTGTAAACCTGTTCATTTTCTGGGATTGAATATAAGCCTGGGGTAATATACAATGGTACCATGTAAACATTATGGTGTACTCTTGGGTAGTGGTTTTATTCAACTC
>JAOYSI010001341.1:0-15723 GCA_025775065.1 Hiodon alosoides
GGTATCCCCTGTGTGAAAGAGGAGCAGGACCTCTGCCCTCAGCACGACTCTGGTATCCCCTGTGTGAAAGAGGAGCAGGACCTCTGCCCTCAGCACGACTGGCTCACCAGGTTTCTCTGTTCTTCTCCTTGGCTTCCCTTTCATATTTCTCCAGAGTTCGCTTCTCTACCATCCCAGTTAAATACCTACAGGGGAGCCAGTGAAAAACAAACAGGTCAAACACCAAGAATGGCCACAGCGATCATCGTTTGTAGACGACGTGTGTATACGCCTCATTTAAAACCCATTCATTATTATTTACACTACATGAGATGAGAATGCTGTCCCTTTATAAATCCATCGGGGCTCACGTATTCAACATTCATGTATTTTAAATATATTATAAATATTAAGATTTTTATAATTAATCTTAGTGTAAAAAAAAACTACACAGATGCAGTATAAAAAAACTACACAGTTAAATGTGAAGGGATATTCTATTCAATTTTAATCCCATTTAACCACATGCACAGATCCAATTTTAAAGGCTGGAAACGATACTCACATGATCTGCCCTCCAATCGTTGATTTGCCAGCATCTGAGTGCAGAGAAGGAATGGCAGCAGAGTCAATGGTAGACAAATAAAGGGACTCTGTACCCAAACTAAAGATGAATGGTAGGGACAGGGCACAAAACCCCAGTACTTCTGGTTTGTTAGGAACAACTGCTCTCAGTGGTACAGGCAGCAGCGTGTAGTAACGCCACCTGGGATAACCACGGTGGGACGGGGGCGGACTCACCAACGTGCCCAATGAAAACCACGTTGACATGCTCCTTCTTGGGTGCGTCTGGCGGGACAGGGGCTACTTTAGGCATCGGCACCTCCTCCTCCTCCTCCATCATCATCTCCAGCTGGGGCTCCTCGGCCGGGCCCCCGTCTCCTGCGGGCCCACCTCCTGGCTCAGCCTCGCTGGGTTCCCCTCCTTTCTGTTCCCACGTGTCCTCTGTGTTCATCTCTGCCTCGCCGTTCTCCACCGGCGCTGGGGAACACACATCACGGGGTTGGCGACAAGGCTAGGCAGAAGCACCGAATCCTGCGAGTAGCACTTGACTGGTTTTTTTATCAGGACTTCTTCACATCAACCCCGTCGGTTCAAATTGCGTTTCCCCGCCACGTGGTTGGCTGACGTTTACCCGCCACGTGGTTGGCTGACGTTTACCCGCCACGTGGTTGGCTGACGTTTCCCCTTTAAATCATGCAGAGCTCTTAAGACAGAGTGCAATGCCCCAATTAAGAGGAACTGGCGGAAAAAAACCAACACACGCTGTCAGTATTTCACAACCATCGCCTGTACGGGACATTTTCACACTGTATGTCACAAGATCACCCAAACCAGGCTGGAATTGTGGCACCAGAAACTGAAAAGCAGGAACCGTGAAGCAGACTTTCCCAACAGCCCCGGCAGGACGGAAATGTAAAAAGCACAGGGGGTATCATTCGGGCAAAACGCACAAGATCACATCTTATGGCAGGAGAGAGACAGCGAAATCGTCATTAAACAGGGACCGAAATCAAACTTCCAGACACGACTGATTCAGAGAGCGGCATACGGCGGCTTCAACCGAGAAAAGGAATTCTCATATCCAGGCTGTGTTAGCCGTAGAAATGTTAGCAGAAAGAGAAAATGTGGACTTTTAAAAAACGATTTTAAAGTATAATCTGGATTAATTATTGACAGTCCCGCCATGCTGACCAACACGTGATAATACATTATACAAGTTGGTACGTGCTCTTCTGATCTTTTACAGGATAAATTCTATGCTCTACGCTTATAAAACTGGACTAAATTTATAGGAAACGTACAACAACCCAACGAAACGTTTACTGAGAGCGCCAAATTGATGTCAACACCCATCTCACACCATGCTTTTTCATAAGGTGTACGAGTATGACCTCATTAAAAAACAATAGAAACATCGTACTTTTAAAACACAGCCCCCACTACCCACTCCCTTTTTGGTCAATTAACAATAACTATAAAACTGATGATCAGAATAAAAACTATAAGGAAATATCTTTAGGGTCTTCTCTAGATCATCCAGCACCCGGTGATTTCAAAACGAGTGATCAATAGAGTGATTGAATGATCCAGGTACATACCAACAACTTCTGAAACCTCCATACTGGCTACGGTTTCTGTACCTGTAAGGAGAAGAAAGCTTACATTAAAACACATGCAGAAAATTGGGGTGCCTTTGAGTGACAACACAGGCTTCCCTTTATAACGCCATCAAACGCATTGCACGCGCAATGTTGCTCCAGCTCAGCGACAGTTCTCTGCAGCAAAGTTAAAAAACCACAACCACGCCAACACAAAAACAGAATTAAAATAACACATTTCAGTTTATCGACAAAAAGAAAATTAACCAGGCTAAGAGTTCAGATCAAGTTAACCAAGTAAACAGCAAGGTTGGATTGACCATGAAAAGTTTTACCCTAAAGGTAAATTTAAAAACCCACACCTAACAATGCTTCAGCCCCTATTTAGAAAACAACTCCCTGCATTGATACATATTTACACCAGACTTCTAATAACATGGTGGGTTCTACCATTCCCGCAGAACTGCAGTTCACATACAAAAACACTAGCAGTGGAGTCATTTACCAATACGTAAACCATCTCAGCCCAAAAGTACTTTGCTGTTGTAACTACACTCATCCAGTTTTAAAACACACTTATAATGTTACCAAGCTCAACAAAAGCAGTAAACACACAAAGTTAATTATAACGCAGCGAGTGGCTCAGAGAGCTCCTAAATAACTACTGGTATCCAGAACCAAACCAAGATGCCTGTTGACTTGATTGAAGTACAGGTTGTTTGACAGGCGAGGCACAAACCGTGGCTCTGGCCGTTTAGTTCTGCCTGGGCGTCACAAACCTTAAGTTCTTCCATGAATCTGAAAAGAAAGCCTCTAAACAGACCCCCACCATGGGTCAGTGCTAAACAGCCACAGACCTGGCAGCTAGGAGCACAATTCTATTTTGTTTTCAGACTTAATTCTGGTCTAAACACGGTTGACTAGCCATTATTTGACTGTGGATCAGAACAGAAGGTGGGGTTTTTTTTAAATGATATGTAGCTGGATCTTGCTGAAGTTTATGTGCACTCATTTTTCGGCTTTAAAAAAAAGAATGGTTACTACTTACGACTGAACCTGGGGACTAACAAGTTTCCATAGTAGCACTTAGCGTAACCCTGAAAACACCACCATGGCGTCTTTATACAAACTTTATACAAGTTTTCAGCTCCAAAACGGTCGCAGCTGCCAGACCACGGCAACGCCACTCCCAGTGGGTGACATGAAAGGCCTTGACAAGCCCCTTACAGGAAAACAGACGGGGTGATCTGTTTATACCGGCATGTCTACCTCCACCAGGGAAGGAATTTACCCAAATACTATTGTCAACACAAAGATAAGTCAAGCCTGTCCCTGGATCCAATGAAGAGAGGGAGGGAGAGATAGATAGATGTATGGTATACACACACACACACACCACCTTACATCTTAACACTAAGGTTACATAGAACTACTTATCGAGTTTGAGATTAGGTGAGCATTTGGAAGCGTAACTATGGGGAAAACGGCTCGCCATTCATTTGAACAATTCAAACACAGATGAAGGTTAATTTTGTGTGAACACTCACTTCAGGGTGGCTGGCATTAAAAACATTAACAAGAAGGAAATCTACCTACAATTTAGTTGCAGGGAGCCAGAAAGGGCAGTTAGTTACAACATGTGTTCAAATAATCCATAAACGAAACATTCTTGGACTTTGTTTAAATCTCTGAAAACCTAAGTCAAACATGTTACACTTGATATATTTATCTTAAAACAAGCAGCACAAAATGTTTTACGTGAACAGAAACACTGCAGAAAGCAGTTAATTAAAACTCTTCACATAACCGCCTTATCACTACAATGGAAGCATCCTGGAACGTCTACCGTTCTCTTAAGAAAAGGAAACGTCCCATTAAGCCAAGGAAATTTGCCCATAGTTACACAGATGTGGCACATTTGAAGAGGGCCTCCACAACGCTTTCGGAAACCATTCGCCTGGGTGTGAGAGGTTATGGCAAGCGTACCACGGGGTTCTGGTCATACAGCCCAGCTCGGCTAAGCGGCAGATCTAACTTCATAAACAAGCTAACTAGCAACGTCGGATAACTCGTTTTCTAAAAGTCACCGACAGAAATTTATGATATGAAAGTTGATAGCTGTGAATAATGTCAACTTGCTTGCTAAACAACGCCTCAGTTAAATCTAGTTAATTAGCTAAAGTCGCTTACTAGATAAAGTCAATGGCTATGAATTTTTACATTATCATACTATATACCGCTAAAATAACGCCCTTCTTTTTAAGAATTAGATAATCCAAAAACAACAAACAAACTAGTGTCTTGTTATAAGACTGGGTAGCTAACTGGCTAGCATTTGCAGTTCCTGAGTGTCTGAAAACGTGTCGACTGTCGAGCAATGTGACCAACTAGCTACCTAGCAAGCTAAATCGAATCGATGGTCGCGAACTTACCGTCGGAGTCCGGATTTTCGGAAGGCCCTTTTTGGAGAAAGGCCGGAATGAATTCGACGGCGTTAACATTTGGAACAAACGGCTTGGCATTCACATTGAGGGCGGCAAAGTCGGACTGAAGTTGCGCGTCGGCCGGGGCCTCGACATCGTCCTCCTGTTCCCAGGAATCAGGGGCAGCGTCTCTCGGGTCCATCGTGGATCTTTATATTTTATTATATTGTGCTGGAATACGCACTTAGCTAGCTTTGCAACCACTGTATGAACACGAAGTCTTAGTCACCTCCTTAAAATGTTTTAAAACGTCCCCCTCTTAAACGTGTAAATATCTTCTTTTTTTTCCTCTTCCCTTCAAATAAAACCAAGCCGGTTTCTCACGGCGACACAAGAGAAAGAGAGGTCCGAGTCAGCACTCAACGCGAGTCCTCGTGTGTGCTGATGACTCCCTTCGACCAAAGGGAGCGACGTAGCAAGTGCATTGTGGGATTTGGTGTCTTTAAAAGAAAAAGAAAAAAAGATTTAAGGCTGATGGGATGGGGACCGACTTGGCATCAACACACACGAGGTTGAATTACCGTTGAATTAAAAAAAAATCGATCGCTTTGGTAAATAGAATGGTTCTTAGTGGCGGAATTCCTGGTTGCTATACATCTCAACATTATGTAGGTGTGAAAATATGAAAAACGAAAACCATAAATTAGTTGGATTTTCTTCAGCTGTTAGGTGAACAACTTTTTTCATGCTGCATGCCTGTACGTAGGGTTTTTTGAGTGAAGACTTTGTTTTACAACACATCACCATAAGAAGTTTATCTTCTTAATTTACAAATACCAATTCGTCGTTTGTGCTTGGTCAAAATTTGCTGCTGAAACATGCCAGTAGGGGGCCCCACTTAATTATGGACTAGTGTACGAACGTTTACCTACTTATTTATTCATTTTAGAGTCGTTCTTGGCTTTACGTTTAACGATTTCAGAATTAGGTCCCAAAGTGACACATGTCAAAATAAAGAGCTGTTGAGTGATTAAATAAAAAAAAAAATAATAGTATTAGTAATAGCCTAAATTAGTATATTTTTTCCTAGGTCACCATGAACACTTCGGACGTTGTTCAAGACAAACTCCTCGTCCTTGTCACTTTATTGCTGAATACGCAAATATAGGATAGGAAAAAGAAAAAAAAATAGTATGTCGTTTGACTAATGACACATGGTACATTTGATTAATTGCAATTTAATAAAGCTGAGGGGAATCCCACTGAATTCAGTTTTTTAAATCACATTTGCATAAGACACTCGTCCTCAGCGCTTTAAGAAAACAAAAAAACAGACATTTACAATCACTTCAACGATCTTAATGCCTTTTGAAAATTTAAAGCACTTAAAACAGAATTATGATCTTAAGACAGAAAAATAGAACAATTAAATTATTTTTTTAACCTTTGCAGTTCCACAATATATATTAGAATTTGTTTTTCCCTCTATAGGCAAATCACTATCCATTATTGCACAAAAAAAGGACAAAACAGGATTAAGAAATTGCACTTAAAAGAAACTGATTTCTAAAAAGCTCTTCGACAATAAATATGCTACATTCCCATAATATGGTGTGAACTTAGAGATCTTATGACCAAGTATATCTGATGTAACATAAATTGAAGTTTAAATGGCTTTGTGAGTGTGTGTGTGTGTGTGTCTATATACTTTCAATGCTTAAAAATGGAAGCAAATAAGAACGCCAAACCAGAAAAAATAACTAAACTTCAGAATCTGAAAATCGCCACTGCTTCATTTTTTCTTATGGTTTAAAAAATAAAAAACCTTAGTATGCATTTTAGAATAACCTCTACTGTCCATACGGCAAATACTTTTTAAGAATACAGTATGACGCTACACATACAGGAGTCAGATGGTACAAACACATTGATCAACTTCAAACACTGCAGTGCCTTCAGGTTCTCTTCAAACTGCCTCACAATTAGTGCCTGCGTCACACCTGGGCACAATGCAAAAATTGGTTCAATTAAATAATTAGGAGACGCCATTCAGCGATTGGGCTTGCCAACCACTGCACCAACGCAAGGGCAACCCTGATCCGGCTGGACTGGAGCTATGTCTCATTAGCACCCAATTTACGCCTGGAGACGCATCATTTTCACACCAAATAATTGGTTAAATTTTAATGAAGAGGCGAGGTGTAACGAAAAACCTTCAGATCCTGTAGCACTCAAGGACCAGGGTTGCCCACGCCTGGCATGGAAAATGGCCCCGACTCCAACACACCTCCTCCAACCAGCCTTTCGAAAGGGCTCTGTTAGTCTGCGATTGGTCAGCTGAGACCCTAGAAGGAAGAGCCACGTAACCTGTACGGAGTGTTAGTTGTAAAAAAAACAAAACAGATTGCTTCACTACCTTTACACAACAGAGAGGACGCACGGGAATGGAGTCCGGGTAACTGACGCTTCATGTCTCTTTGGGTTTCTTTAGGTGATGTTTTTATTATTCTTTTGTTTAGCTTGTAAATAAAAGTAATTTGTTATGCCCTGTCACTGGTCTGTGCCCAGAGACCACGCCTACTTATCACATGCAGGTTGCCATCTTACAATATGAATAAAAAGCAAGCTGACATTTTGAATTATATAACTTTGCCGATTCTAAACAAGCTTAAATTAAAATTGATCTAATAAAGTGGATATTAAAAGTTCTTTAAATCCACCTGCCTGTCTGAGGGGGTCAGGTTGCAGGGAGGTTTATTTGATGTTTATCAGTTTTTGATTGTGGTTAAACATTCCTGATAAATGTCCATTTCGTGCAGATGTTTAAAAACAAATCTAAGGTCCCATTAGCCCTTTACTTGAAATAATTAAATACCCAGGAAAAACAGTATTAAATTAGGTCCCAACATGTGCAAAAAACAGACATGTAAACCAAGAACTCACAACAGTGTACATAAGGGTGTTTAAAGGACTTCAAAAGGCTGTAAATTCCTGTTAGTGTCATTCAAGTCATATTATAGGTTTTTTTTTTTTTTTTTTTTAATATTACATTACTTCATCTATTTCTATGACACGTAATTACCTTCAGAGTGATTCAATTGAATTTATGAAATTATGGTGAATAAAAAAATATTCCTACAGTATTTCCTTTATATTTCAGTGCTATTCCCTTGCATATAAGCTGTGTTAATTCCCAACCTTGAGTCTTTCAGCAGGCCTGTCACCTGGTTGAGTAAGCCCCTCCCCCCTTCTGGGTGGTCCTATCTCAGAGTGTCTGCTTCCTCAGTCTCTAGGCCAGCAGGCTCCGGCTGGAACGCATGGAGAACCTCCCCTGTCTGTGTGGGCGTGGCATTTTCAGCCCCCACCTCCGGAGGCTCCTGCAGGTTCCTCTGAGGGAGATCACCGACACTCTCCTGCACCTCGGCCGGCACGTGGACATCCTGTGTGGTGGAGGCCATTTCCTCTGCCTGGCCCACCGAGCAGGTCTCACCGAGCACGTCAGAGCCCGCCCCCGTGCGTCGGAACAGCTTTTGACCTTTGGCAGACACGGGGAAAATGCGTATGAGAAAGAAGACGACGTCCTCAAGACGGATCAGCCAAACTGTATCCAGGTGCAGGTTGACAAGTGGCAGATCAAGGGGACAAAAAAAATCTTCCCATGCAGGTTCAGAGGATGCGGTATATAAAACCGACTGCTCAGTCCTCACACCTGTTAACTTAATAAGGACGAGAGCCACATCCGTTAACTGCCACATGCTTTATGAAGAAGACGGCCTACGCCGCACAGTCGCGAGTACATTATCTAGAAGAACTGAAGTTCAGGTATCGGTTAGTAAGGGCTGGAGTAAGGGTGACGGGGGCGTACCTGGCAGTCGCTTGGTATGAGTGGAGGTGGGAGTGTGAGGAGGGGTTTCCCTCTCTGCCTGGGCCCTCGTTGAGTACGTGGGTTCTGTGGTGTCCAGCGAGCCTTAGTGGAGACACACAGACAGATTCAACACGCCGGATCATAACAGAAATCAACACTCGGGCATTAACACTACACAGACCTCACTGGACAGAGAAACACGGGTTTAAAAATATATACATTACATATTTAACCTAATTATGACCTTACTTCTTTGCTTGAAATAAAATCTTAAGAAGTGAAACATAATGACAGACACATTGACTAAGCATATTTAAGAATACTGCTTCTATTGCACATCACACAAATGAGTCAAAGCTTGTACCCATAATCAGATGAAATAAGTTAAAATAACTCCTTCAGTAGCATTGGATACTGCAAGAATCTCCCTGGAGCGGTACCTGCGGTTAGGTTAAATGTTCTGCCCTTGACAGTACTCTGAGAGGGAGAGAACCAGTTGACGACAGACCCGACCAGTGGAATCTGACGCAGCACGCCCTAAGGGAGAGCCAGAGAGTGAGAGACTGTGAGGCGAACTGATATCTCTCACACACACACACACACACACACACACACACACACACACCCCCTTAGGGAGAGCCAGAGAGTGAGAGACCGTGAGGCGAACCGATATCTCTCACACACACACACACCCCCCCTTAGGGAGAGCCAGAGAGTGAGAGACCGTGAGTGTGATCTCACACACACACACACACACACACACACACACACACACCCTTAGGGAGAGCCAGAGAGTGAGAGACCGTGAGTGTGATCTCACACACACTCACACTCACACAAAGACACACACGTCCCCCCCCCCACACACACGCACACACACACGCACACACCTCCTCCATCAGCTTCTCTTCATTAGCCTTCTGGAGTTGCAACTCGGCCTCCAGTATACCCTTCCGCACCACCTCCGTCATGTTCTCTAACAGCTGGGAAAAGGAGGACAGTGTAAGTCAGGTAGTCAGGCATGTTTAAACACTGTAGGGGGCAGGTTTGTGTAATACAGCAGAATGGCTCTCAAATGTAATGGCAAACTCAGAATGTAAAAAGATCTAGTGTTTAAATTAAGTTCCATTTCATCACTTGGATGGATGGAGATCCAAAAATTCCTGACAATTCCTGACATAGGAAGTATAACACAGAATGAAACCTTCTCTATGAACTAAAGTTTGAGGGCTTTATAATTACTCACTTTACTGCTTTCCTCGATGTCTCTTCCCAGGGCAGCGATGGAATCCACCAGTTCTGCCACATCAAGGTCTTCTGTTGCCAAACCAACGAATACGCAGTTCTTCTCCGAGCCAAATTCTGGACCTAGTGGGGTAAAAATTTAACAGGACACGTTCAAAAGTTTAACCTCTACAACAACCGTTAGTAACTAACTTTGTACAGCGGAAACGTCCGACAGATGCAAGGCATATCTAAGGCTCAGACGGACGAAACCAAACTGGAAATTTATGGAACAGCCCATGCGTACCCGTGGAAAAGCTCAAATCTGTGTCAAGCTCCTTCAGTTTCCTCAGCAGGTCGCTGTTGATTTTCTCCATCTCAACCTGCTTCTTGCCGTCTTCCAGATGTTCACGTCTTGGCTCATACCTGCAACGCAACGGCTCCGTGTTTGACAATATATCTTGAGAACCCTTCAGTCTGACCTTCCACCTGACCTCCATCGTCTCCCCGCTCACCTGACGGCCCCCAGCCCTGGCCAGCCCAGGTCCTCGATGTAGGAGAGGGCCGCATGGCGGTACACCTCCTCCTTGAAGTCCTGTCTGAGGCGGAGTGTAGAGCTAAGCAGTGGTACCATCTCGCCCAGCCTCTCCACCAGGCCGTCCACATCAGCCTCCTGCGTCCCCAGCACTGCGGATACAACACCCACGTCTTTCACAGTACCAACTCGCACGTTGCCTTGAAGACCCCACCCACGTCTGTCACAGTACCAACTCGCACGTTGCCTTGAAGACCCCGCCCACGTCTGTCACAGTACCAACTCGCACGTTGCCTTGAAGACCCCACCCACGTCTGTCACAGCACCAACTCGCACGTTGTCAATGCGTCTGGCTCTTACCTGCAGCGGTCATGAGGGGGTTAAACCTGACGCAGCTGCCCTCGTCCTCCAGCTCCACCACATCCACTCCACTGGCTGGCACCAGCTGTGCCAATCGCTCTCCCAGCTGACATGAGACAGACATGAGTGGCCAAACGCTGAAAACGATGGTAGGAACCAAGACTGCTTTACACTATGCTTCAAAAACTGTACAACTGTAATGCATACTGTATACAGACTGTCCACATTGTGTTTGGGGAAAAAATGTAAATAATACTATTATTATTACTATTATTATTATTATTATTATTAAGACATACCAAGTAGAGAACCCAAAGGGCACAACCCCCCATCTTTAAACTCCCCTATACCAACTACTACATTATATTCAAAATTCAGTACCCCTGGAACGACCCAAAGGGTCCAGGACATTTTCCCATCCGGCTTACCCATCTGTTCAAGGCGTCCTGCACCTCCCTCTCCCATCCGAAATATCCTTCCACAGAGCCCCCACTGGATGCTGGGTTGGTAAGAGGGTTGGAGAGTGGTGTTACACTTTTATCAGAATCATTTACTCATACTTTACTCATCCTACAGTTCTGTATGGGTTACGCTATAATTCACTCATACACAAAGCCTAACCAGGATGACACAAAGAGCGGTGAATTTTCCTCACCTGCACTGGTCTCCTGGGAGAACCTGAACACCACCACTGGAGAGTTGAGTTCATCCTCGACCTACCAGACCAACAGGAGAGGGGTCAGCACCGCAGGGGGGAAACGAGACTGTGGTAAGTGGTGTAAGTGAAACAGCCAGCCAGAATGAGGAGATCTTTGACTCATGCAAGTGTGAGCGCGCTGCATTACTGTGTAACCATGCAGCGATGTGGAAGTCAGATCTACAATGTTTTCTCTGATGATGAGAAGGTATGTCCTTTACTCCTTTATGATATGCGGCACTTGAAAACGGCCAGCATAATTCAATAAAAGGGCATTTATAATGATAATATATACGAGTTTAATGAGTCTTGGAACCCCCCCAAATTATCATGCAATCCAATTTCTAACAGAAAGGTTTACCAAATCAATTTAAAAAAAATGTCCATGCACAAGGGACACTTTTTTATCATCTGACATGGGATGGTCCGTGGGGGGGGCGGGGGTGAGTTGTGTGTGCGATACGGTGACTGTCAGGAGAACAAGTCTGCGCTGACATGTGACGGGTCCCAGGCAGCCAGAACCGGCTCTCAGCGTGCACAAGGGAACCCCGCAAGGGCAGTCATTCGTAAGACTGAACGACTGCCCATTCGGGCTTGAATCCGGACTCCGGTTCACTCCGCGGAAGGCCTGAATCCGGACTCCGGTTCACTCCGCGGAAGGCCTGAATCCGGACTCCGGTTCACTCCGCGGAAGGCCTGAATCCGGACTTCGGTTGGATAGGCTTGGTTAACGGCTATGTAAGTGTTTTGGTAAATGTTCTATAAATGATAGGCAGCCCTAAAATAACATGATGACCTTAGTACTAACAGTACCGTTGGGATTTTTGTTTTACTTCAAAAGAAGCCCCCTTCACCACATCTATCTTCCTTTGTTTCCTTCCTAATGTTTGTCTGCAGTGTTGGTTTACCAGACAGTTTAAATAGTAGTTCAGGTAGGTTTTAATCACAGTTGAATCAATTATTGATGATTCCCGGGTCCACTCTTTGAACCGTATCAGGCTCTGAGAAGGTAGCATTTCCAAACGCAGCTCAAGCGCGCCTCAGTACTTCTACGGCTGAGAGCTGACCGGGCTCTGACCCGTCCTTGAGCATGAGTGAATATGATGAGGGAGGTGAGTGAGCAGGCAGGAAGAGGGGTTGATCCCACCTACAATAGACAGTATTAGAGAGCCCAGGACATCCTGCAGAGAGCCTCCGGAGATGTGAGGGAGCCGGACCTGTGACATCACGCCCTGAAACCAAGGCACCTGGGCTCACCGACAGCTACACTGGCAGACTGCATCTGCTGGTGCACGTGGCTTATACGGCTCAAAGTCTTGTGACGAGACGTCAACCGCTCAAGGCCATCCGGAGGGAGGATAGCGACAACACGCGGCCACTATCACTGACATTTACATGTTAGTCATTTAGTAGAGGCTCTTACCCAGAGCCTTAATGTACAAGTGGTCTGTGATCACCTTAAGATCCCTGAATCAGAAGTCAGTAGCCTGTTCCATTCAGTGGTAATGAGAGCGTTCTGCTACCAAGTGGGAATATTTGAATTCGGGTCAAAACAAAACAAACCGATGCAACAAAAAAAGATGCACCCCTTGAGTATGCCTTTTAACAAGAAACGGACATACACCTAATGACGTCATCCAATCAGGGGGGAGAAAAAAACAAAAAACTACAAATACAGTACAGGAAGTAATTCAACGTACAACACAACTGGTTCCTGGAAACCCCCTTATAATTTATAGCATTGTAGCAGGAAAACAAGCTGTTTCATGAGACAATGTTGCCGCTATTTAGTGAGATAGTGCCCCATCTGCTAAGCCAATATCAGCTCTGCCCCATCATTTACAAGTTTACAATAACGTTGAATTCACTAAACTAGCGCGACTATAGTCTTTAGCACGCAAACAAGACGACGTGTGTAATAACTTACGCATTACGCATACTAACACACATTTATAAATTAGACACTCTTATCCAAAGTACTGCCATATTCTGTATTCGGTGAAAAAGGTGACGCATTACTAATACCAAATAAGAAACTGCGGTCACACACACCCTTTATAAAGGATTTAAACTAAGCATTATTTCCATAGTTTTGATGAACAGAAGTATTTCATTTAAAGCGAGTTTCATGTAAAATAAAAGGCAACGCGGAAATCCAGAAAAAGGCAAATGACATACCGAGGTCTTTATGGACGACTGCTTCTTTAAATGGTCCAGGAGCTTCTGACTCTGCAGGAGCAGAAAACAGGAGCGGTCAGCAGGAGAAGCGGTCAGCAGGAGCAGAAAACAGGAGAAGCGGTCAGCAGGAGAAGCGGTCAGCAGGAGCAGAAAACAGGAGAAGCGGTCAGCAGGCGAAGCGGTCAGCAGGCGAAGCGGTCAGCAGGAGCAGAAAACAGGAGAAGCGGTCAGCAGGAGCAGAAAACAGGAGAAGCGGTCAGCAGGCGAAGCGGTCAGCAGGAGCAGAAAACAGGAGAAGCGGTCAGCAGGAGCAGAAAACAGGAGAAGCGGTCAGCAGGCGAAGCGGTCAGCAGGAGCAGAAAACAGGAGAAGCGGTCAGCAGGCGAAGCGGTCAGCAGGCGAAGCCCACATTCTCATACTCAACCGCGTGTACCAGGAAACTCCATGTTAATGACGCAGGGCGAATCTTCTTACCAACTGGGAGGCGTGTCTAATCCTCTCCACTATCCCATCATGCCCGAGGTACTGCAGGGACAGCCAGAGTGGCAGTGCACGCAGTTTCTCCACTGGCTGACTGGAGGTCAGACCTGCTGCTAAAGACTGCAAGACAGAGCGACCCCAAGAGGCGGGAGGGGAAAATTACACACACACACACACACACACACACACACACACACACACACACACACACACACACCAAAAAAAAAAAAAGTAAGTTATGTGTTAGGACACATTTTTTTTTAAATAGAAAATGTGCCAGTTTCCTAATGCGGGTAAAACAGACCAGGGCCGGATCATCGTGTCTGTACAGAGTGACAGCAGGCACGGCAGGAAGCCCCAGCCAAGGGCCCAGGGTTAAGGTCATGCTATCAGCATTTGTAGCTGCCTGGAACGGGATAAACATCAAATCAGTGCATCCTAATCTAAAGAGTGCGCAAAAACGCAACAACTAAAGAATAATCACGGAGACATGCCAAATCGCTAGGAATTCCAGAACAATTGGAAAGTCTGGACGTACCATCACCGATGACGTGACGTAGCCGAGGGCTAACGTCGCCAGGTTGACCCTGAAAGAGCCAACACAGGGTGAAATATCGATGTTAAGCAGGGGGGAATGGAACGTGGACCATTCTTAAGCGATTTGGGGTCTGAGAGCAGACACCTAACGTGGGCCGTTCTTAAGCGATTTGGGGTCTGAGAGCAGACACCTAACGTGGGCCGTTCTTAAGCGATTTGGGGTCTGGGGGGCAGACACCTTACCCCTCCACGTGGAGCCACATGTTGTGCTGGGCGCACAGCTCCTTCAGACGGCCGAGCTTGTCCGTGTGTCCCGCACCGGGTGTGCCTAGAGAAGAAACAAACAACCGGGTACCACTGCATCAGACATGCAACTTCAGTGTACATCCCTGACACAAAGGAACAACGGCAACTGAATTACTCAGGTTCACTATTCTGATGTACACATAAATCAGCATCAGTCCTCTTTCAAATTGAAACGTGTGTTTTATAACATCGGATTTTCTGAGTTTAGTCCATCTGTGATCTGTTCGAACCTTTTGAAGGTGGTAAGGTAAGTGTTGTTTAAGTCGAGTGTTTGATAACGACTGGTATCTAGTGTAGCCAGAAGCCAGCAAATGGAAAGTCCCTTTCCATATTTAAACATTTTAGCCCACTGGTGATTTTTCAATTGTATGCATCTCAGATCCATTCAGTGCATATTTCGACCCAGGTCTGATCAGCCCTTAGCATGCATACCACATGCTAGAAGAGGCAAGGACATCCTACCACCTGAGGAGGGACAAATGTTTCATACTGACCAGCATTCGCTATCAACAGCAAAGGTAGCTTCCCAGTTTCCACGTCGTCTTTAATCAGCCTGTCCAGCATTGCAACGTCCTGCAGCAAGAAGGCGCGAGGAACAAGCTGATCACTGATCCCTGAACGGTCTCTGCACAGTTGATGACAAGCTGATCACTGATCCCTGAACGGTCTCTGCACAGTTAATGACAAGCTGATCACTGATCCCTGAACGGTCTCTGCACAGTTAATGACAAGCTGATCACTGATCCCTGAACTGCTTCTGCACAGTTAATGACAAGCTGATCACTGATCCCTGAACGGTCTCGGCACAGTTAATGACAAGCTAATCACTGATCCCTGAACGGTCTCGGCACAGTTAATGACAAGCTGATCACTGATCCCTGAACGGTCTCTGCACAGTTAATGACAAGCTGATCACTGATCCCTGAACGGTCTCTGCACAGTTGATGACAAGCTGATCACTGATCCCTGAACGGTCT
>JAOYSI010001342.1:0-17229 GCA_025775065.1 Hiodon alosoides
AAGCTGAACAGTGGGGGGATTACAGTTGTTGGTAATCGCCCAAACCTGCGTATGGCCAATATAAAATGTTGGTCTTTCCCCCCCCCCCGTTTTTGTGTGTTTTTCTGCAGGAAAAGCACCTCCGAACTTGCCCCCCGGAGTGCCCCCCCTGTTGCCTAACCCCTACATCATGGCCCCCGGGCTTTTACATGCCTACCCGGTAAGTCCCGGCCTTTCCGTTCATGCACAGGCCCAGAAAAATCCGCTCTGCTGTTTCTACTACTGTCGTGTACGTGCGCACACAGACTGGCATCGTCTGCGGTCTGTCATTCTCCCTCTTGTCTCAGCCACAGGTATATGGCTACGACGATCTGCAGATGCTCCAAACCCGAATTCCTCTGGTGAGACCCCTGCCGTGTTCGAGAAGTTACAGGCGGATTGGATTTCACGAGGGCCGCGCATAAACGTGCGCTGGGCTGCTGACTCCAGTTTCCCCTCTCAGTTTCCCGGCTGGCCTCTAGTCTTTGTCCTCGGAGGACGTTGTGTGCAAGGGCATTGCTGTGTCACTCACCTCGTGGTACCTGTGTATCTGCTTCAACTGCGTTGGTCGCAGTTAAAACGGCTGCGTTTTTAAAAAAATGCATAAGTGGAACTTGCGTACGCCCCGACTTTTTAAAGCATGCTGTTCTCATTTTCAAAGCTGTCTTTGGTTTTATAATATGCAAAGAAGCTCCATTGTTTGTTCCCCCTCCCCAGGATTATTACAGCATTCCCTTTGCCACCCCCACCACAGCATTGACTGGCAGGGAGGGCAGTCTGACCAGCAACCCTTACTCTGGTAAACGTCGTTCTCCCCCATTCTCTCCCCTTTGTGTGCTCACTCCTAAGCAGTGTGTTTTAATCTGCTTTCTCTTCCTTTTTGAATGTGTGTTCCCGTGTTTTCCTTCATGGATGACTTCTCTCTTTTGAAAGCTGTAGTCTCTCTATATGCTGCTGGGCAGTTGGGCCTGTCTGTACTGGGGTGGGGTACAGTCCGACACTCGCTTCACGCTACGCCTACGCCTACGCACGGGGCTGTCCCTCTCCCTCTAACTCCTCGCCTGTCTCCCACAGCGTCGGAGCTGACCAAGTTCGGCCGCGGCGACGCCCCGTCCCCGGCGCCGGCCACCACCCTGGCTCAGCCACAGCAGAACCAGGCACAGACCCATCACACCACTCAGCAGCCTTTCCTCAATCCTGCGCTGCCCCCAGGTTACAGTTACACCAGCCTGCCCTACTACACGGGCGTCCCTGGTCTGCCAAACACCTTCCAGTATGGGCCCGCCATGTTCCCGGTGAGAACCAGCCGTCGTCTCATCTTCCAACGGCAGCGCAAAGTGGTCTCGCTGGGGCCGTTTGTGTTCGGTCTCGCTGGGGCCGTTTGTGTTCGGTCTCGCTGGGGCCGTTTCTGTTCTGTTCACCATGCCCTCAGCTGCGTTACTGTTCTGTCTCACTGGGGCTGTTTCTGTTCACTGCGTTACTGTTCTCTCTCACTGCAGCAGAAATAACCTCCTTATGTCTGCGCAGGTGGCTCCTACCTCGTCGAAGCAGCACGGCGTCAACGTCGGCGTCAATGCCTCAGCCGCACCCTTCCAGCAGGCGGGAGGCTACGGCTCGCACGGATACAGCACTGGTGAGAGGTCCAGCTCTGTTCATCCTGCAGCGCTGTAATCCGCTCTTCCGCTTGGTTCAGAACCGTCTAGCTAGTGTATTTTAACTCGCCCACTGCCATGGTCCCTATTGGAACCAAAAAGCATTAAACGGTGGGGAAAAGGTTTGAGAAATGAAAAGGCGTGTGATTCTGAACCATGTCGGGGTCCTGTGGTTTACGCCGGTGCATTGATGGGTCCGAGTAAGGCTTTAAATGTGCGTTGCTTGGCGTTTATTGTGGGGGTGAAAACTTGGGCGTGGGATTACATTCGGATGCCTGTGGAGTCTGAGACGTCAGCCTAATTAATCGCTTCTGTCTCCCTGATAATTCTACTCATTCAGCACCTTGTTAATGGATGTCTTCCAATTTTCAACCCCCCTCCCCCCCTCCTAATGCTGATTCTGGAGAGTCTCTTAAGATCCTTTGACCCTGCCTCTCCTGCGTCTTGCGTTCATCTATACTGATCTGCTTTCTGTCTACCCTCCTTTCTCTTTAAGTGAGTGTAACTTCCACGCCCATCTCACTCCTCACCAGCCCTGCTCATGGTTAACTGGTTTTCTTCTTTCCCCTATTTCCCTGAACTCAATGACGGCCTTCCTGTAACGCTTCACCTTACACTCCGTCCAGTTTAACCATGTGCAGTTTCCATCACTTCCGTGCTGCAGTGCTTTCTGCTCTGCCCTCTCAGACTGGCGTCCCGTCCTGTGCTTGGTGGTTTTTAGTTTGGCTGACTCCGGCCTCCCGCCCCGGTCGCTGTGTGCGTAACGCTGAGGGCAGTGGCTGTGTCTGACTGTTGCAGGCTATGAGGATATGGCCCAGGCCTCTGGGAGTGGGGATTTCTGTAAGGGTGGATATAGTACTGCTGTCGCCGCTGCTGCTGCTGCTGCTGCTGCTGCCGCCGCCGCTTCTGCTCAAAACAAGCCGGCCAGCTCCGTCTCCGGGACCGGAGTTGGTGAGTTCCTCACTGCAACCCCCTCCTCCCCCACCGCTTCATTACGCTCTTCCCTTTCACTCTGCCACGTTTGTGTGTTGCACACATGCCCAGTTGCTGCTCTTCAAACAGGACTGCAACCCGTCACCTCTTGGTTGCGTTTTTGGGTTTTTTGCCTGCGTTAAATGTTTTTAGGTCTACCTATTGATAATCGAGCTAATATAAAATGCTGTGTTTTGCCCATTCAGAGCATTGAATATTGTATAGTCAAGATCAGTCAGAAGTTTTTCATGGATACAGAAGGAAGAGTTTAAATCGGAGAAACAAGGGGTCCATGGCTAAGTTCTGACTGAACTACACTGTGAAACTCTTGGACCTTTAAGCCCCACCCCAAACTCCATTATCAAATGCCTGCCTCATTTAACTTATTGGTTTTTGTAAAATACATGACATTAGCAGGGTGTTCCTGTACATTTTCAGCTATGGGAAGGTGAATGCCTGCCTAGATCTCGGGCAGAGGGGGATATCAACTGAAAGACTTGGTATTCTTTGCAGTCCCCACCTCAGTACACTTCTCCCTTCTGTCTCTAGGAGTCTCTGTGACTTCCAGCAACACTGGGGTTCCTGACATCTCAGGGTCTGTTTACACAAAGACACAGGTAAGGGTGAATCGAGAAGTGCCCTTTAGCTGCCCTTGCGTGATTCAGTCCAGCTTTATGGCCGTCGAGCCCAGTCTCCTAGTTAAGGGCTAAAAGTGTTTAGGTTACTCCAGCTGTTTTCCCCCATACCATTAAACGGTCCCTGCGTGCTGCCTTTCCAGGAATCGGGTGCACCTGACTGGCACATTAAAATATCTCTTGATGCCAGTGCACAGCTCTGAGCTGCGAGTGCCGGCTGTCTAATGTGGGCGCTGCACTGCACGCGTTCCGTCGCGACACGCGGCCATTTTGGGAAAAGCATAAGTGTGATGGAAAGATGTTGCTGTTGGAGCCAGTAATGAAGGACCTTTTACCCGTCGTCAGTATTCCAGCAGCCTCGTTATTTCGGGGCGCACCCCAGACAGGGGAAGGCCGGGGATTGGAGTGTCTGAGTTAGACAAAGACTGCAATAGTGACGGCAGACAGCGCTCCAGGCCCCTAGAACTGAATTCTCCTCAATTCTTTATTTAACCCCCCAAGGTAGAACAGTGTTGGTAACGTCATGATTTCATTACTCTTAATATTATGCGTTTTAGGTATTCAAGGAAAAACAAGTTAATGTGTGGACAGATGCAGTTGCTTACATTTACGCAGTACATGTCAGTGTAATGTAGTCTGATTTATGGTCAAGTATTATAAGAGATAAGACTTGGTTAATTCATCTTATTAATCTAGATTTTCTAGTATAAATGTTAAATTTGAAATTTCAAAGTGCTAGAGTGATAAATATGTTTTGGGAGGTTACCATAGCAGCAGTGCTAGAGAGGAAGTAGTTGGCAGTAGTGACTTGACTCATTTGAATCGCTAGAATTCAGGTTTTTATTTTAAAAGTGTACCTGTATATTGAAACGGATGCGCTCACATGGTTGGGAATCCTTGCCAGTTGGCGATGGTGCCAGAACATTGACACGTTTTTGCTTCTCCCTCCAGTCGTTTGACAAGCAGGGTTTCCACGCTGGGACTCCTGCAGCCTCCTTCAGCCTGCCCTCAGCTCTGGGCAGTGGAGGGCCCATCAACCCCCCTGCGGCTGCTGGCTACGCCCCCGCACCCTTCATGCATATCCTGGCACCTCACCAGCAGCCCCACTCCCAGATCCTGCACCACCACCTGCAGCAGGACGGGCAGGTGAGCATTCGGGAAGGCCATCTAAACTCATAGCTTGGCCACAGTTAGACTTGATGTCATTGAAAGGGCAAACGGAATCGGCTCTTTAAAAATTCCCTGTCCCTTCGTCCATCCCACCTCTGACTTTTTGTGGAGTCCGTTGTTATGGAGTAGAGGATATGCCTTAATTTAGGACGTAACTGATGTTTCTGGTGTGTTTCCTTCCCCTCCACAGACTGGCACTGGACAGCGCGGACAGAACTCCTCCATTCAACCCAAGTCACAGGTCAACAAATCTGCTTACAACAGCTACAACTGGGGCGCCAACTAACGGCCCCAACTCTCCCCACATCCCAAAGTCTGACAGAAGCCTATTCCCCGTTCCTCCCGACTTGCTCCATGCAGCACACCTGTATGGAGGTGCTGTAGGGGGGTGAGAGAGTAAAACTACAGACCAGAATGAGCCAGTTGCTTTAAATCAACTGCAGTGCTGAGTTTGTATTGTTCGGTTTTCTGTTGTATGTAACAAAGCTGTTTTCTGAGACTGCTTTTTGAGATTATTTCTAAATGATGGAAGGGAGCGGAGAGTGACGGGCGTTTTCTATTTCACCCTCCGCCCCCAGCTAGATCAAAATATCTTTATTCTCCCTCTCCCCTTGCTTTCCTTTTGGTGTGATCAGATTTCATTTTAAAGTACCTTTTCCATGCTGAATGGGCAGTGCAGTTATGAGGTTTTATGATTTTTCCCTAATATACCTGCGGGCCTTTACACACATGCGGTGTGTGTGTGTGTGTGTGTGTGCATGGATATATACAGGCTAGGTTGAGAGGAGCACTCTGGGAAATGCAGTCTGGAGTCCTACCTGACTCTTTGGGGAGCAAGGTGATCCTAGTTTAGGGGTCGTTGAGACCTCCCTAAAAATTGGTACCCTCCCCTCCTTTTAAAGATATCAGTTGCATTTTTTGCAAACGGAAATCCCAAAGTTGGCACCACCCCCCCCACCCAAATGCACACTCTGTGGAGTGTCAGTAAAAACTTGAATCCGTTGTTTTGAGATAAACGGCCAAATCACCATGACTTCATAATTCCCTCTCACGGCAGTGAAATGGATTCGCTTAAAGGGAATCTGAGCTCGTGAGAACAGGACTCATCTCCCAGCATGCCTCTCAGCTGTCCAGCATATGGGCATAGTGTTCACCTCTTCCCCATATATTATCATTATTAATAGGAAAGTTAAAGCTGTGTTTCATGATGGACAGAGTTGTACTATGGTTTTTTTGTCAGTGACTTTTTTCTTTTTGTACTGTGCATTTAAAAAGAATTTAAATGGATAAACTTGTCTTGTATATATATATAAAAACACAGAAGTACTGTAGTCCTGGTATGTTTGATGGCTTAATATTTTTTATTTGTATTTTCCAAGTCCTCACCCTCAAAGTTGATAGTTTTTGGTTTCCTTTTTTTATTTTGTAAACTATATATAAATATTAAGGAAATAAACAAAGACATTTTCATCCTTTGGATGTGAATGTTTTTAATGTATTTTTGAAGCTGGCATTGCTTGTAATTACGGCAGACTTGTGTTTGTTTTTTATCTTTTAAGCAGTTTTTTGTAAATTTCATTGTTTTGGGTTCATAAACGGTGAAGTCGTCAGGGTGGGAGGTAGGGGTGGGAGGGTCAAAAGATTTAAATAAAAAGTGGTTCATCCTCAGAAATGAAGACGAATAATAAAACTCACAACATGATCTGTGCTGGTTTCGTTTTTGTGGTTTTGGTTTAGTTGTTTATTTGTCCTGGTAGCCATCTGGCGCTCTTTCTGCTCTTAATAAAAGCACTGGAGTTGATTTCAGTTGAGCTGAGCTGCCAGGAATCTTCTGTATCAAACCACAGGCTGTTTCCGTCACAGGTGGCGGGAGGGTAAGAAATGGTTTGTGACAATCGGATTTCTCTAAAGGGAACTTGACACATTCTACTGATCTGTTTCTTAAAAAAACAAAAGCCGTTTGGTGCATGATGCAAAATTCTGCATGCATACGCACATTTGGAAGGGTTAATTTAATGTCAGTTTTAGGCTTGAGGTTGTCCAAATACTTTGGGCCGTTAAAATGTGATGTAAAGTGGGGAACTTAATGTTTTTTTTTTTTGCATGGGAAGGTCAAGGAGAACTGATGGTCTGGATGCTGTGGGACAAAGCGTGGGGGAGGGGGCAGGAGATGCCCTTCAAATAAACTGAGAAGCGTTCCTTGGTGCAAGACCACAGAATATCAACGTTGCTATGAGCGGTGTCTATTAGCAGAGCGCAGTCTACTCTTAGTCAGGAAGTGCAGAGTTGATTCTTTTGCTTTTGGGTAAAGAGAAGTGGCAAGAAGATGGAGAGAGGTATTGTGCCATTTCAAGAATTTTTGTTGTAGCATCTTAAATTTCAGCCGTCGTTTACTGAACACAACGGATTTAAATGTTAAAAAAACAAAGCAAGCAAAGCTAAATAGTTTTGGTAAGAAGTATGCTGTTAGCCATCTGCAGCAAAGTATAAATTGGGTCAACAGGAAATGGTTATTGCGCGCCAAACGTAAAATTAATTTCTGCCTGTCTACAAAGGTAATTGGCTATTTGTTTAATTTTGAGTTACTCTCCTCTGTTAAGTGCATCCTCATTAACTTGTCTTTCAGCAGACTAGTGAACTTGTTGAAGCTATTATAAGCAAGTGAAATTTGCATAAACCTTATAGGCTTTATTCGAGTTTCAAGAGCTGCAAACGTTTAAAAAGGGAGCAAAAACAACGGGAATCCTACTACAAAGCTGTACAGACCCCCAAGTACAGTAAAGGTAAGACCGACAGATGCTCGTTTCAGGAAATGTGGAAAAGTTGTCAGGGAACTTAGCAGCTTCCTGACCTCTTGAACCAAAAATAGTTTTCCTTTAATTATTTACCCGATGTAAACTCAACCAAGTGGATATAATGTCATCCAGCACAGGGGTTATCATGTAATAAAAGTATTAATGGTTAACTTACAACTGTTAGTAGGAATCATGCTCTGACAGTTGAATTGGCCTAATGAGCAGTAATGACCATGATCCTATCTGTGACTTTTCTTAGTCTTGATTAGTAAAAATAAGCTGGTATACTGCTCCCTCATTCAACAGAGGCAGTGGTTATCTTCCTTATGCATAGACTACTGTGTGGCTGTGGTTCTAGTTAATATCATCAGTGATAATGTCAATTCTCTCCAGCTGGGCCCTCGTTAGGTCACATGACGGTCCTTGACTTCTGCCCACGCTACAGTCTGCGACCTTGCAGCAACCTGCCCCGCAAATAAATATGTGCGTACACGTCCCACGTTACTCTAACAGAGCAGGAGACAGTGCAGGAATACAACATAGTTTGACGCAGGAGTTGTGGTCTTCTTAGTGCTTAAGCATTGTTAATGCGAGTGCTTGGGACACATGTAAGAGGGTCACCTGCTTTCTTCTGTCCACTCTGCTGCTGCTGCTATGCAGGCCATCAGCAATCAGCTTATCTTGTGTTTCCCTCTTCCTCTGTTTCACACCGGTATCTGAATATCTTTGCTCCCTGAGGCTAAGATGAGGTCATGGATTAAAGGGAAATTTCGATAACTGCCACCAACCGGTTGGTCTGCGTGGTACCGTCTGCACGTATCTCCTTGTTACAGGCGCCGTATTGGGTACAGCATGTGATCATTCGGGTTGTATGGTGTGCCTGAGTGTCAAGCGGGGACGCTTTTGCAAGAAGGAAGTACCATGCCACCCATTGTGAGCTACACCACAAAAGAACTGTCAGAAATGTTGCCCCATGAGAAAATAGGCAGTAGGAGGGGAAAACAATAGCAGAGTAGGAAAGAGGAAAAACCAGCCTACCGGGTTTGCATTGTTGTAAAGATCCATCATGCAAAAATGACAGAGCTGTCCCGAGTGGGGAGAATGAGGGAAATCGGTCGTCTCGCTAAAGAAGGTCTGACCAGCAACGAGGAAAGGTACTGGTACTGTGTCTTATTTTGGAGAAGCTGTTTTGCCAGGTTCGTTTAAGGCCAAGACAAATGGGTGCGCCTTTAAGACGATACTTGTATATGTGTAGCTTGGAGAGATGTTCGCTGTCCGTCTTAACTTCACTTCAAAACACTTCCAGTGGTTTTTATCTAGGAGTGTTTCTGTATTGAGCAGTGTTCTATTGTGTTAAGGATTGTCCTGTATAATTCCCTGTTTGTGAGTCACGTGACACTGTTTGTAGCAGCTGGATAAACCTTGACTTCAGTTATGGACTGTTCTGTACATCACTCAGAGAGTTCACCTCCTATACACTGTAGAGGCAAACTGGAAGCAATGTCATTAAAACGAATGTCTAAACGTTTTTGTTCAACCTAGGATTCACAGAAAGCAGCCGAAACTCGAAGTTTCATTTGCCAGCTTAACAATGTGATGTATTTAAAACTGCAATAAAATGGGCATAGAGCAAAATTTAACACATTTTACTGAATATAAAAAGTATTAACAGGGGATATTTATCAACTTCTGTATCATGACAGATAACACACGTAATGCATTAGTGTTGTTATAACTTTGCGATTGCTCTTACCGTTTTAAACACTGTGCTATGAATAGCTGTGTATTGGTTTCTGTGTACTTGTGTCCCTGAGTAAACAACCCGTTTTCGACTTGTGCTGACTGGGGACTGCGAGGTTGTGTCTATGTAATGCAACGTTTCCTGTCCTGGATTGCAGTCCGAGGAGTATTTCAAGTACTTCTTTGAAATTCTGGTTTCGTGGGAAGTGTGACAGGCGAACATTCGTGTGATGTTTGCTTCTGTAAACAGTTGTACAGTACCTAATTTAGTGCCATTGTGCTTTTTTTTAGTTGAGGTCCATTCTCAACTAAATATATGCTATTTGCAATTGTTGGCATTCACAAACGAGTTGGCTTCACTCTTAGGTACATGCATGTATAGTGTCAAGCGTTTCACTCTCTTGTCTAGTTCTCATTTTTCAACTGATACTTCTACCTCCTGTTTGCTATTTGAAAAAATATATATTAGCCCCGTATCTGCACAGTAATTAAATTTTGCAGTTCACAGCAGTTTTCTCAAAGAGGCTCAACTGTAATTATAACGCGTTCCTGAGTACTGATTCTTTGTCTGAAGAGAGAAACTTACTAAGAGTAAAACTGTATTCTCAGGGTTCCGGGCAGATGTGAACGCACTATGACTCGAAGGGGACAATAAACCGAAGGAACAACTCGGAGTACAACAAGCGGCGGCAGCAACAACAGACGCCGATGTTCAGGAAACCCACAGCCTCGCCGCAGCCAGTCATGAAGTAAAAAAAAGAAAAAAAGAAAAAGGGCGAGACAATGCAGAGGAACGTGCGAATTTAAGGATCGCTTGATGGTACACGTGTGAAGACGCGCTTTGCGGATCCTCTCCGACCTATCTCACGTGTGAATGGATTGACGGGGGCCGACGTTTGACAGAAACTTGCCGATCACACAATTCCACCACACGGAATCATTCACAGTATATGCCACTGGATTTTAATGCATTATATGTTGCTATATTTTTGCTATACACATTAAGATGCTCAGGGTTTCATTTCTTCATTTACAGCCACTCTAGTTTTTAAATATTTAGATTTTGCTGCTGCTTTTACTTTTTTTTTTTCAGTGAATGATTTCTCTCAAATTAAATCATGTGTTGTATAATTCAATTTTAAAGGAGGTGTTGGACAAGAGTACCTACAACTTTTCTATTTATTTTAATTTTTTTAACTCAACTGACTATTGAAATACTTGGACTTCTTAAGATTTAAAACTATCTTGAAGCTGAGGGATACAAGAGAGGTCTGGATATTATAATTCACACTGCCACAACACATAATTAAAAAAAATATTTGCTCCCTAACCCCAGTCAGTTGAAACTCTAAGTGGCACGCAGTGTTTTTGAAAAAGAATGAATCTGACTGAGGAGGCTTCCCTGTCGTCTGAACCAGACACACACCCCCGTGCTTTGCCAGGTCCAACAGCAGAAACCAGCAGTTCTGCGACTGATGTTAGACCAAAACAACAAGCACAAAGTTCTCCTCTTCCAGCTCAAATCCACTCCTCATTGGGTCAGCACGGACCTGCTGCTGCACAGTTCATCATCCGTTCTGCCAAAGACCGTTCCCAGAACCCAAGCCCCAACGACAAGAACAGGGAACTTACGAGGCTAAGGAGTGTTTTTGAGAAGGACACCATTGGCACAGAACCTGGGAAACGTTATCAGAACCAAGCGCCGAGTCAGGAAGTGTTACCAGAATCTCCCACCTGCCAGGTTAAAACGTCAATCAACAGCGATAAGCCAGACCACCCTAGAGACAGAACTGAGTCTTGGACCAACAAACCTAAGACTGATAACCTGATCAAATTTACTGCAGAGTCCAAACTGCCCCATAGACAAATGATTAGGAATGATGACATCAGCAAGGGGAAACAAGAGCCTGACAACTCAACTAGTCGCAGTTTAATGTCTGTGGAGCCAGCTGGGGCAAGAGTGAACATGCCAGGCCGGAGCAAAAGCTTAGGCTGGAGAGGAGTTTCACATCCAGGTCAAGGGGGAAGAACAGGAATTCAGACATTTTGGGAAGGTCGCGTTGGGAGACCAACAGAGAATTTAGAGAGAGTTGCAATTAGTAAATCTGCAACTGCTTCTACTAGCAATAACGTCCTGTCCGGGCTCAATGTCTACAACCTAGCTGAGAAAACCGAGCAGAAGAAGAATTTGGGGTTGTCCCTGGAGGGGACACGGGGCCAAGGAGCCTTAACAGGGCAAACGAGACATTTAGGTTTAGCTCTGGAGAAGGCCAGCAGCGGTCAGTCTCTCCCGTCTCGGATAAAGCTAAGGTGTAGTCAGAGTGTGAGCGGAGAGGAGTCTTACCCGAGCCTGGAAGAATTCCGTTCGGGACCAAAGTTCAGAGAGCCTGCACCTGGAACAAGGAAAGATGAAAAGGCATGCGTCAGCAAGTGGACTGCACCAGGATGCACGCAGGACTGGCCAGTGCGTGCCTTTCAGGATGCTAAGCTAAGAAAGAGCCGAAGCCTGCCTACTAATGACGTCTTTTCGTGTGGCTCCTCATCTCCACTCCAAACTAATTTGTCTGGTGTCAGGAGTCAAGAAGTCGCCACATTTCCTGAATTGTCAAGGGAGAGGTCTCATGGAAAACTTACAGGGGGACAAACTTCATTCACGGAGATCAGAGGCCTAAATGGTTTGGAGCACAGGTCTGTAAACAACAATGATCACCCTTTTTCTGTACAATCCCTGAGGGTGAAGCGTGGGAACAGTTCACCGTCTGCCGTAAAGAGTATATTTGAGTCGATAAGTGGTCCATCACAACTAACCAAGAACACTGCTCATGGGGGAGGAGAGATGCGAGAGAGAGAGTGTGTTAAAGAAAAAGGAGGCGATGAGGAGCTGTGGAGGGACCAGAACCAGGAAATGCTAGCAGAAGAAGGAAAGAAAAGGGAGAAACTAAGAACGAATGAGGAATTGTGGAATGCGCATAGAGGGATCACACAACTTGAACCACTTAAAGCTGCAACTGTCCGTGAGAAAAGCCCCACAGTCAGATTCTGCAAAACTGTAGACCTGACCCAACGGACAAGTACAAAACTGCAGGACGCCATCTCAGCACTTGGCGGGATGAAAAAACAGTCAAAACAAGACACCAGTGACCATCCAGATGGCAAACCAGAAACGATTCGAGCCATAGCTCAGTCGCCGGAGATGTCAAACATAGGAGGGGATGAGAATCAAGACGACGCATGTCAAGTAAACGGCACACCAGGAGGAACCGTTCAGGAAAAAACTGGAGTCGACTTCTCTTCGAATAGTGTGCGCAGTAAGATTAACAGATTTGAATCATTAGCCCAGAAGAGTCAGACATTTCTGTTGCAGCGCACAAGGGCCTTATCTGTACCAGGGCCCTCCCAAAACATTGACTGGCCAAAGAAGAATGGTTCAGAAAGAACTTTAGGTGGGGTGAGTGGAAATGAAGCAGGGAACCTAAATACCAAGGGGGAGTTAAAGAGAGGAGAAGGCGAGAGTATCTGGGGAAGGTCCGTTTCAATGGAGGAGAACTGTCAGAGAAGAGACAGTAGAGGGAGAGGAGTTTGGGGTAATTGGACTGGATTCTGTAACCAACCAAAAAAGTGTGGTAACAGAGAGGCGTTTACATCTAATTCTACCGCTAATGTAGAACGACAGAAATATTGTCAAGCTCTTTCAGATGAACCAGACTCTTCCAAAGTTACAGAAGTTTCAGAAGACAGAGTATCTGATGACCTGGAATTAAAATGCCCAGCAGCCAACCAGCAACCCAACTACAACAACAATAATGGGAATTACGGTGTCAATGACACCACCTATACCAGTGATAAGGATTCTCCTGATTTGAATGCAAACCTGATCAGTTATAAGGACAAGATATTAAATTCCCCCCAAAAGTTGTGCCCTGTTGCCAGAAGCCCTAGCTATGGAAATAATGACAGCACAAATCCAGGTTCTGCTTCAATGAGGGAACCTCATGGTTCTGTAATTACACTAAACACGATGGGTCCAGCTCTTTCGGGCAACCAATTTCAGTCCAGCATCGACAGAACCTCTTCTACACAACCTGCCCCAAAGTTGGACCTGAGCCATTTTGTCCTACAACCCCACAGTAGGACAACTCTACTGGAGCAGAACGAGGATCAAACCCCCTTCAGTGTTTCTGTGGCCAGGTGGAGTTCTGAGGAAGAATGGCTGACTGACGAAGAAGAAGATGATGATGATGATGATGATGATGATGATGATACAGAGAAGGACGAAGATTCTAATTATGACTCCGACTCAGCAGAGTCCTCCGTGACCATTACCAGTAACACGAGCCAGTCTGATCGTAGGAGCTTCTCTATGAGGTTAGTATAAGGCATAGCACAAAGTGCGGTGGGTACTGGTGGAAGGCTATTGAATAATAATGCTAACATGAATAATCAAAAATGCCCATCAAAAATGATTGACACAAGCTGGAAAAGCCAAAAGATTGTGCCAAGCTAAATTTACACCGAAACAAAAACTGAAAAATATCAATTAAAACCTATATAAATAATTGTTATATGACTGTTATATTTAAGCTGAATCAGTTTTAGAATGTGTGGTTGAAATGTGACAGCTGTCTGTTTTCTGCTTCCCTTCCTCAGTCTTGCTGGCCTATGTAATTTTGGAGGTGTGGACTATAGACGCCACGATGACGGCTTCTGTGGCGTGGACTCTGAGGACTCCATGTCACATCGTACAGCCTCCCTCAGTTCTGATATCTCCGCCCTCTCCTGTGTCTCCATACTTGCCACAGACGAATTAGATCGCCTACTCGATGATGTCAGAGGTCTGGGCGATGAGACCCTGCAGGTGAGCGGAGTCCACTTTCAGTTTTGGCCAAGGAATAGCTTGAATATGCAGCACATACATTCTCTTGGATGGCCAAATGTATGGAGACCATATTAGCCATTTGGACTACCAATGGATGAAATCAAGGGTTTCTTTTCTGAAAACACACACTGAAGTGACAATGAGGGTCTGACTGCTGCTTGTTTGTTTCTCTGCATAAGAGCAGGACTTTACTCACTTCAAAAAACACTTACAACGTATTAAGCTCCTTTCTTTGCAGGTTCAAAATGGCCTAATCCAGCCAAACAATGCATGTAAAACCTGACCATTCCCTGATTGACAGTTTTAAGCACATTGGTATAAATTACTTTACCAGATAAATCTTTTGAAACTCTAACCTGTGTGGCATGCAATTCATTGAAATCAAGTTCCCCAAATATAAGTACAACTGTGCTATTTAAGTTATGCAAAGTTTTTACTAATGCAGTATACAATGGCGGGTTTTTATTGCTGTAATCTGTTACAGGGTTGTATTAAAAACTATTGTGCTTTGTTGGAAATGGTCACTAACCTAAATTGAGCTCCTGGCAGCCTTTATACCTAGCCAGCTGTCCATACACAAGTTATTCCCTGCGGCGCATTGACCCGACTAGCCATCCTAATAAAGGACGTTGCTAGGTAGCTCAACAAGAACGACTCTCGCATGTTCGGGGGTTAAGTAGAAGCGTCTCTGCTGCGGGATATTATAGTTATAATAACACACCAAGATTGCAAAATAGTTTAGTTAATTCAGCCAGTCCATTGTGGTCATGGCAGAATATTTCCCATTTTACAGCTGTTAAATAGGCTACTCTTAAATAGGCGCATATACGACCCAAACGATCGCTCTCACAAACGGTTGAACTAGTCCCCTGAATAGCGTCTGCTAAATAAATAAACGGCAATTTTTATGTGCGTGAGAGACACAAAATAGCACAGTATACTGCTTACATTTCTGCAAAATTGTCTATCTGTTTCCATAGCCGGGAGCTCCTTCCAATAATACCTACAACTTTCTGGTGCGAAATCGTAGAAACGATTTTCTCGCACTTTGGGTAGACATATCCAAGTTTTTTTCTCTCGCCAGGGATAACTCACATTTGACGAGTGGATTCTCCCACAGGCACAACCGTTCACAGTTATGTACATGATCACACGCACTTCGCAACTCCCTGTCTCCACTTAATTTGCTATCTTCTTTCCATCTGGCTCAGAACTACGAGGATGTTCAAGTGGTGGTTCTGCACAAAGAGGTGGGCTGTGGGCTAGGCTTCACTGTGGCTGGAGGGGTGGACCAGAACAAACCCATTACTGTGAGTATCGGGCCCAACTATCTGTGTGCGTTAACTCATGGTATAATTTATGTGCATGCTGTTGAAGACATGGGTCAGTGCCATTTTGAATGTTCATATAATTTTCTATTGATTTGCAGAGTTATAATTATGAAGCCATTTCAAAGCTTTTTGTTTCACGCAACAGAACTTTTTTAAAAAAAAAATGTTTTTTTAGGTCCTATACATGATCGAAAAACATAAAGTTTAATAAAAATATAAATATTCCTGAACCATTGCCTTTATCTTTTTCAGGTTCACAGGGTGTTTCCTTGTGGTCTGGCTGCCCAGGAGGGATCAATTCGGGTTGGTGATCAGGTTTTGTCGATCAACGGCACAGCACTCCAAAATTCTGCGCACTGGGAAGCAATGCGCACTTTGAGGAGGGCTCGCTCTCAAAGCATGGCCGTTGTGGTGCTACAAACAGGTGGCACTCCTAAGGAACAGCAGGCCAGGACTGGACGCATTCAGGGCTTTCTTGACCAGAGCACTGCTACCACTGGTAAAGTTGGAGATGAAAGTCAATGGCACCATGCTTGTAACAATCTTACACTGGAGTTGTGACTGCTTTGACATATGAGAGAATAGCATCATACATTAACGTGCACTGTGGCCGTTCATTAAACTATTTTCCTGTTCCCCAGGAGGCAAGATACTGCGAGTGGTGCTGAATAAATACCGCACAGACTTGGGCTTCAGTCTGGAAGGGGGATTGGATTCTAGCCAGGGTGACAGGCCCATTCTCATCAAAAAGCTATTTCTGGGTGAGAAAGACTGTTCTTTTACTTGTGCGGTTACATTTCCAACCTGTGAAGTGGTAGTAAGGTTGATGAGAGTCCCTGACCACCACGTTCTTTTTCAGCGGGTCCGATGGATGATGTGGTACCCGGTGATGAGCTGCTTGAGATCAAAGGTCAGAGCGTGCAAGGACTACGGAGACTGGAGGTCTGGAACCTGATTAGAAAACTACCTCCTGGGCCTGTTGATGTGGTGCTGAAACGTCCTTTCAAAATATAACGAGGCAGTGTTGGTGACAGTTATCCAGCCGCAGAACAGTAAAGAGAATGGAAATGGATACGCTGTTGTTTGTTTCAGGAGTTAACGGGGAGTCGAGGGAGGGAAGGGCAGAAAGAACTGCACCACTTTGTTAACAAGAAAAAGTAAAAAGACCAAAGTACGGACAGTGAAAGTTTTAACGGAGGTCCTGGCTCTGGATACCTGCATTTCAGATTGAATTATGCTTACAGTTTATACTTATACCCTTCAACAGCAACATGGAATATGACATTTAGGAAGAGTAAGCCTTGATGGAAAATAGGTGTTATGTGTGTTAAGGCAAAGCAGGGGCTAAGTGCATAGAATGTTGTGTGTTTTTACTTAGGTATATGGTTTTGATATGTACTTTGAAATATTATTATTATATAATAACCCTCATATATGTTCATTGGTCGATTGAAACCTTTTTTTGGTTTTAAGATAATTTTACTTTAATTTAAATTTGTTTTCCTTTTTAGTTAATGACATCTGATTGTTTTTAAAGCCAGGTAATAAAAAGACCTTTATCAAGTGACAAATCGTACTACTGCTGTTTTAATTATTTCACTGTACCGTCCACCTGCAAACATCACATCAACATCCATCCTGTACCTGCCAAATGGTGACAATACTGGCGCCGAATTTTTTTCTAGAGATCAGAAATAAGGATGGGGAGGCAACTTGAAAACCTTCGACAAGCTAATATATCTAACGTGGGCTAATCTCTGCCTTTCTAAAACTTTGCTAGAAATCTGATGAAGGGTAGACGTAAGAATTCCTTCTCCCATGTTTAAATCCATCCATCCATCCATTTCCGAAAGCGCTTATCCCGGTCAGGGTCACGGGGGACACCGGAGCCAATCCCAGCAGGCATGGGGCGCAAGGCAGGGATACACCCAGGACGGGACGCCAGGCTATCCATCGCTGGGCAACACACACACACACACACACACACATACACACACACACACACACACACACACACACACACACACACACACACACACA